>RJWT010038336.1:0-12880 GCA_004365215.1 Cuniculus paca
ATAAGTATAGCTATTCTTGCTTGTTTGGGGACTTATTTCCTTTGAATATCGTTTTACAACCTTTCAGTTTCAGTTTGGGTGTACTTTTACAGGTGAGGTAACATTCTATAGGCAGCAAAGTACTGGGTCTTGTTTTTATAGTCTCTTTATTCAGTCTGTATCTTTTAATTAGAAAATTAAGATAATTTACAATGAGTTATTAATAAAAGGTATGGACTTGTGTCTGTCACTTTCTGGATTTTCCGCTTTTGTTTTGAATATTTTCTGTCCAGTTCTTCATCTCTTCATCTTGTGGTTTTGATGGTTTGTCATATGTATAATGTTTTATGGTTTCCTGTATCTCATCTGTGTACCTTTTCTTCAGGTGGAATTTACACTTTCGCATGCTATCATGAGGGTATTTATCTCTTTTCCACTTTAGAGTACAGAACGCCTTTAAGCATCCTTTGTAAAGCTGATCATGTGGCTATAAATTCCCTTAGCTTTTGACTATTAAGGAAGGTCTTAATTTCTCTCTCAATTCTGAATGATAGCTTTGTTGGCATAAAACTGTTTGTTTGCGTCTTATTTTTAAGACAGGGTCTCACTGTGTAGCCCAGGCTGACCTCAAACTCACAGCAGTCCTCCTGCCTCAGCCTCTTGAGTGCTGGGATTGTAGGCATGCGTCACTATGCCCAGCTTTGTTATAACAATCTTTGTTGGCAGTTATTTTCTTTTAGAAGTCAACATTCTGTGCCCTCTCGGCCTTCCTAGCCTATCCAATGAGAAATTTACTGCTACTCCAATGAAGATGCCCTAAAATATGATGTCATAATTTTCTCCTGCAGATTATGAATTGTTTTGTCTTTCATTTTAAAAGATTGATTATATATAATATGCCAAGGTGATGATTATTTCTTATTGTATCTATTTGGAGTTCTATAGATTTTCTACTTTACAATGTCCATGTGCCCCCAACCTCCCCAAAAGCAGAAACTTTCTGCTATGATATCATACTATAGTTTTAATTCCCTTAACCTTTATCTCATACCCTTTGGGTATGCTCATGATGCAGAATTTTTCTCTTAATGATGTCCCAAATGTCTTGCATTTTCTTCTTTCCTATTTTTTTACACTTCTATCTGAATGCAATATTATGAAATATCTGTCTTCAAACTCCAGTATTCTTTCACATGGTAGTCTAGTCTGTTGCTGAGGCTTATTGAATTCTTTATATAAACTATGGAGTTCTCTATTTGCAAGATTTCTGATTAATTCTGTTCTGAAAATCTCTTTTTTATTATTTTCTCATTCCTATCCTGCTTGCCTTCCAAATTTCATTGACCTCTTAATCTATATTCTCTTGAATATCAAAAATCATTCTTCTAAATTTTTACCAGCTATTTCATTCACTTTGATATCTTCAGAAGTTATTACTAGAGAGTTATGATCCTTAAGAAGTGTCCTATTGACTTGTTTTGTCATGTTTCTTGTATTTTAATGTTGAGATTTATGCATGTTTTAGAAAGTATGTCTCTACTAATTTTATGGAATGACCTTCTTAGGAAGCAGCTCTCTTTTGAAGATGTGCCTTGAGTTATTTGTTATGCAGTGTTGAGTTTATTTCTGGCTGGGTACAGTAGTATAATCTCCCTGTAACTTTGACTGTAATTACACTGTCAGAGCCAGAGAGACAAGTTATCTCCGGGAGTTGCACAAAAGTGGGAAAATCCTAGCTGTTCCAGTGGGTACTTTACAGACAGCAAACTGTGTAGGGTGTACCCTGTGCAGTTACCCTTACAAAAGGAATGGTAGCCCTTATTGAGTAAAGGGTGTTTTTCAGTTATTAATATAGGCTCTTTTATTGGTTTTTGGTACTGGCTGTTCCAGTAGTGGTGAGAGGCCTGAAGCACAACTTCTGTGGTTAGACACAGGTGCACATCCAGGCTTTCAAAAGAGGAGGTTGAAGCAGAAATCTCAGCATCCTCTGTGATACTCAGCCTCGCGACTTTGCATTTTCAGATATGGAATAGTGTCAACTGATGCAGAAGACCTGCATAGCCACAGTCACAGTAAAAGTTGTGTTTTTCCTCTCTGTTGCTATCTGTTGCATTCCCACTCAGTAGGATTTTGGTCTCCCCCTCGCTTCACATGGGGAAATAGCCATGGGCTTTTCTCCCTCCCATTCTTTCCATGGTAGTGATTGCTGGGTTCTAAGCAGGAGTGGCTCATGAATGGATCTAGGTGAAATTCTTTTCAGCTCTCCTACTTGCAGAAGCAATCAAGTGCAGAAAGTGGCCGTTGCTAGGCAAAGTTCTGCTCCAGACTCTTTTAGGCTGTGCCTTTTAAGGACGGTCCTGCCACCAGAGCTCCGGTGGCACTGCTGAAGCCTGCCCCGGTATGCTTCTTCAGACTGGGGAGCAATGGGACCTTATTTTTATTTTTTTTCTGTCTTCTTAGTGACAGCAAAATGTGTGCCACACTGGGAGAGGCTTAGCAATGACCTCGTGGGCAACTACCCTCCGTGCCCATGCCTGTCAGAAACTGCATGCACCTAGTCATGACCCTAGACTCGGGCCAGTTTCTGCAATCCTCTGGTTCTTGGGATGATGCTGTCCACTCCCCTTTGCAGCTTAGTGCCCACTGCTACAGCATAGCACTCTTAGTACGTTTGTGTCCATTCACTGAGCCAAGTCCGACTCCTGTGGCAGCTACCAGCTGAGCTAGTTCAATGAAATATTTATGGGGTCTCAGACATGGGAATGTGAAGAAGCTTATGAACACTAGAATAGTCAAACTTCTGATTGCTTTGTCCCCTCTAGACATGGCTTGTGACTACAACACCCTGGGTTTCACCGGGAAATAAAGTGAATTATTTTCCAAAGTTAGATTGATGCAAAGATTGTAGACCTCTTATCCATTTAGGCTGCAAACCTGCATGGGTCATAAAACTTTTCAGTAGCCAGGACAGCCAAGATTGGCACCGACAGAGAGATCTCTGAGACTCTCATTTACCCTACTCCCATGGAAAGGAGACTCTTCATGCCCAAGGTGTGCAGCCTAGGTGGCAATTGCTGAACTATTTTGTTTATTTTGCTGTGTTGCTGTCTCAGTTCTCTAGAGTTTTCAAGGTCTCTGTTTTTCTTTTGTTGAATTCTAGCGCTGCTTCACAGTAACTCTCCTCACTGTAAAGCAACACAGCAATTGCTTTGGTGCTCTTTATGTAGGAGTAGGGGAGTGCTGGATGCCTCCATCTCCCATCTTGCTGCCCTTTATTAGTATCTCTACATTGTCCAGTTACACTTTTACAATGCCAAAGTCTTATAGTGTTGCAAGTAATCAAAATACCAAGTAGTCACATATTATTTGCAAATACAATGTAAAGGCTATGAATTTATTTCACCATTTAAAATTTAAGTTGAAATCTTCCCAAGATTATGTGTAATCATCCACCAAAGACACAGTTATGTGTCTTTTAACATCTGTGGTTTAATCGTATAATACAATTTGTAGGTTTCTTCCTTAACATGTTTAGGGTTCCCTTCTCAATGAATTGAAATGTCATGTCAATCAGATATTTAGATTTGGAGATATTAGTTGGTACAGATATTCAAGGCTATATTATTTTTTTTACCAGAGTAACAGATAAATGGAATCCTATTCTAGTCTCACTATGCTATTATGCCCTTTGTATAGGTAGTGTCACAATCCACACCACTGAAACAAAAGATACATCTTATCTAATTCTCAAGCATGATTTACATTCTTAACCCACTACACAGTTCCACTCCTTGACTGGAGCTAATCGTTGCCTGACATCCCATTGAATTATTTTCAAAAACTTCTGTCAAGGAAAAGTCAAAACTTCCCATAGATATTTAAATAATGCCCAATATGATTCTGAATGTCTTTTGTGGCCCATTTATCTTTACAATTTTAGTGTTAAAGGGATGTTAATAACTAGAGTTTTTTTTCTTTATTTTCTGTATTACTAGATTCCCTTATTTATTCATTAAATCTGCAAGAAATATCTCAGCCCCAAACAGTTATCATACTATGCTCTAATTATATTTTCACACTTCAATTACTAGTGTAGTCACTAAGTTTTAGTCAATTTGTAACATGCAAGGTATCAGACACTAAACGCATGAAGGAATTGACATTAACAATCATGTTATATATGGCAAATACTTTGCTTCCCCTGCTCTTTCAATCTCTCTCCCTAATACAAAACAGAAACAGTAAACTCAGTGACAACACAACTACATATATATTAGTAATGTCTCAATAATTTTTCAAAAATCTTTCTAGAATTTATTTTTGGTCTTTTGAGGGCAATGTTTTTTATTACACTATGATAAAACACATGTAATTGTTACCATCTTAACAACTTAAAAGTATACATATATATACAATTATATAATTTTTACCATCTTAACAACTTAAAAGTATACAGTGGAATTAAATATATTTCTAATAATGTAACCATCACTACTTGCCACCTCCAAATACTTTTCATCTTGCAAAACTCAAAATATTCACTCAACAAAACATAAACACCCATTCCTTCAATCTGGAAACAACCATCCTAGTTTCTGTCTTCATGATTTTGGCTACTCTTAGTATGGCATTTGAACAAAGTCACTTAGTACTTGCCTTTTAATTGCTGGCTTCTTTCACTTAGCATAATGTCTGCAGTATGGATTCAGTGATGAGTTATCTTTTACTTCAAGTGATATCTGTTTTTCGCAGAAATCCTCATTAATTTAACATCTACAGCTTGTTTCAAATTTTGACAAATACAGTAAGAAAACAAGATGAAATAATCATTTACAAGATGGTGTTTCAAAGTTTTTACCAACAAACCATCCCTTGTCTCAATTGGTCCCCTGGTTATTAACTTATAGACAGTATTCATGCTAGCTTCTCTTCCTTAAATGGTGCTCCATCTCCACTAATTTAAACTTGTGATACAAATATAAAAGACACCACAAAATGTTATCTCCTCCTAATTTACCATATTCTTTCTGTGAAGCCCCTTTGACACTGTACATCTTCTAATAGCATTCATCCTTGTGTTACACCAATGTGCTTCCCTGTGGTTGATTTCTACTTTCCCATATTTGTTTGTGTTTTATTAATTTCTGGAGCTTTCAGGAGACCTCTCACCCACGGTGCCTTGAATCCATAATACTCAATAAGTATTTTTAAATAAATAATCTGAATTTCCCCTTCGGAGAAACTATTTTGACATGCATGTCAAATCTATCCATCAACTTAATGAAAACTAGTTATAGCAAAACAAATTAGTCTAATGTACTCTATTTTGCTCTCTCAGTATAGGTTGAATCTTACCAGTATGTAGCTACCCAGATGGCATGAGGAAGGAAAGAAAGATACATAATTTATTTAAACACCGACTGTATTCCATGCATAATGCTCTTCTTTTTACTCAGAACTAACTTGGCTTACAGATTTACAAATACACAAAAGAGAGGTTATGTAAAAAGGCTAATAGCTAGCAAATAAGTCAACATATGACACTGGGTCTATGTTATTCAAAGCACATGGGTTTTTTTTTTCTATTTTGTTTTATTTCTTTCTCCTTGTACTTCTACTCATCATCCTTCTTTTCATCACAAAACCCATCTTCAAAAATATTCATGTGGATATTTGAAACAACACACAATAGAGAAAAATATCAGAACTTTTTCAAAGGTAAAAATGACTAAACATTATTGATAATTCTCTATTAAAAATTGATGAAACCAAAGTTGTGCTTTCCTTCAACTAATGTGCTTTGATTATTTGCAATACCACTGCACTTGACACAATTCATTTAGAAATGGGAAAAATATCAGTGTAGAAGGCTCATATTTCTGCCAACACTGTTATTGACTTGCTTAATATTCGCACATCAGTATGAGTAGTGATTATCTCTTCTTTTGTTATCCCAATCAAAATAAATTTCATCGAAATAAGTAAAAAAAGACAAGGTAATAAAATTCAGTGTACAACTAAGTTGATAAGTACTTGAAGTCAGGAGGAAGCATACTGAGAATTGTGTTGCACTTTATATAAAAAATTCATATAAATCCTTCTTCCTCAAAACACTCAAATGGTTCAGGTACTATGATCATAATAGAAGAAAAACACTTGGTCCATTCTCTTAAGTGGTACAGCATCTAGCAACTACTTTCTCAAGCTCCTTGAAAATGTTTTCTGTAAAGAAAAACATTTTATATTCATTATATTCATTTGGTGATTCCAGATTATTTTTTCAGTACTGGAGAATGAACCTAGGGCATTCACATCAAGCAATATCTCCAGCTAACATAGATTTTTTTTTGGAGACAGCTTCTCATTAAATTCCCCAAGCTGAGCTTGAATTTATAATCCTTCTGCCTCAGTTTCCTAGATTACAGAGATTACAGGATGCCAGCATATTGATAAAGATCAACTTTGAAGTAAAAAGAGCTCAGTGAAAATACACACAGATTTAAGATCATGTGAACAATAGGCATCAAGGAAAAATGAATTATTTTAGACAAAGTGTTGAACGATTAGGGCTCAGAAATATCTGACACTCTACCTCACTATTTCAAGAATCAGGGCTTTCATGTGTTCAAACACTTTATACTCCAAGCCCCCCAAAAAGAATTAGGACTTTGGAATATAGACAAAACTGTTTCACAGTCATAGCTCAGCACATCGGAGACAGAATGGCTTCTGAGTCTCCCCGTGGAGTAATGGCACACTCTCCTCTACACTTTGTTTCCTGACTCAGTGAAGCAGGAAGCTAGAATAAAAGTGCACTGAACAATATTTTAGGTGTGATAGAAACACTGTCTGTCCTTGTGCTCCATGCTTGTTCCAGAATTCCCTTAGAGCTCAATGAGTTTTAAATGTAATAGAGGCTCAGCAAGCAGCTGGTATATACTGCTCAATACATGACACAAACTTTCTGTGCCTTCCAGTGAGGCAGCTGTTCACTGACTGCACAAGAATTTTAAAATAAATTGAAGGAAAACAAAAACTTTGATGATTATTATACGGAATGAATATGTGAAACAATAAAGCAACACAAGGAAGTGCACGGACTACAGAAAGTACACTCAAAATGTTGAGGAAGAGACAGGAAAACAACATAAAATACCACAAACAGTGTGAATATGTGACATGGGTATATACATGTTCATTAAGTGTATATTATGAAGTATATTTGCATGTCTGCTCTTTTTTTTTAATGTTTTGTATCCAGCGCCTAGACTTTTACCTGGTATTTAATGAATACTCAATAAACACTGAATAACTATTCCATGATCCTGGGGTTTAATTCTGTGCTCATCTCAAATTTGTATACCTCAAGTTACATAAATGTGATACAACCCAAAAAATTTTCATATAGATTTTGAGCATAACCTACTGGAAATCTGTGTGAGAACAAAATTACAGCTTGGAAAGATTTTCTTTGTTCATGGACTCATTCAGAAAGAAGTGCTCTTTAAAAAAACAAACTGTTTCTAAATGCAAGCAGGATTCAAGGCAAATAACTGTGTACTCTATTTTTATACAAATATTTCACTTAACCAATCCTATCTTTCTGTATTCTAGGTAGTATTATCCACCTGCCCCCAGGGAGAGAACTGAGGATCCGAGAAATTAAATAATTCGTCGAAGGCTAAAAAAAAATAAACTGAGTTTTAAAACTCACTGTTTCTGGTTCCAAAACCTATGTTCTTACTATTACATCATACACTGTAGTGAAGACATCTTATAAAATGAGATACAGCAACTCTAAATCATGAGGAACTGCCCTTAGCAGCCATGCCTTAACAGAATATTAATTTTCTTTGATGTCTTCCCTATTTTAAAGTGGTAATACCCATAGAGTGATTTATAAAATGTTACAAAAAAATTGGTGCACGTATTAAGCAATTTGCAGTGTACTCTCTAACCAGTATAAATTATATCTTATCTAGCTTTCATTTAAGGGTATGCATCAGAATGCATTTTTCAAAAATCATCACACAAAGATGTAGATAGATAATTGATAGGTAGACTGGCGATATAGCCCTTCAACATACCAGATGTGGACACATCTGCATTAAGAGGGGGACCTATTTTCTTTCCCTGAAACCTTAGACCTGGGTGGAATTTTATTCCTTCCTCAATGAAGAGAATGTAGTGTAAACAATGTTTTGCAACTTCCAAAAGCAGATAAAAATGGCAATAATAGTCCTCTTGCTTTGTTAGAATGTTTATCATAAAATCTTCCCATTCCTTGGGAGGAAACCCAGCCCCATGCAGAGGTTTCCTCCCTGTCATCAGCACATCACTCTATGTTATCAGTCAACATCAGCAGCCAAACCTGGAAGAGAGAATGACCCTTAGACAATTCTAGCCCTCAGTGTACAGCTTTTTCAGCTGACTCTCACTATCACAGATGAGGGAGAAGGTGTTCTTACTGGGCTCTTCCTGAATTTCTGACCTCAACCTACCATTACAGATAAGTGATTATTGTTACTTAAACAACTAAGATTTGGATATAATTTGTTTTATTAAAAAGTTAGATGAAAAATAAAAAATGTTAATGCATATTTTTTAGAAGTAGAATATGGTCATAAAATAGTAGGTAGTCAGATGGCCCTAAAACATCTCTTGATGTATCAACCAAACTTGCATTTCTACCTGCATAAACAAACTGTGCTGTATAATCAAGCTATGGGAAAGGGAAGCATTTCACAGAACAGAACGATGGGCTCTTTGGTCAGATTATCTGGATTCAAGTCATAGCTTCACCATGAATGAGCTGTGCGACCTTCAAACACTTGCTTCATTTCTATATGTATCTTATTTATTCATCTATAAAGTGGGAACAGCAGTAATTCCTCTAATTACTACTCTAGTTTGAAACCTCTATTACAGCCACAAATTGCTTCCACTTGATAAATTGTAATGTTTAAAGTACTACACCTTTCGAGAAGGCAAAACAAATAATTGGGGAAAACATGATATGAGGATGTCCGTACTCTTATTTCCATACCACAGTGGCTTTTCTTGGCCAGAAAGTTAGCAGTTCATTAAAATCAGTTTTGTGAATAGCGATTATCACAAAATGTCTTTCCAAATAGAGTAGAACACATACCTTTGTATAAAGCCTTTATCGAAAGTTCACTAGAAGAACAGTAAGAAACACAAAAACTCCCTTTAAAAGAGTAGAAAGAATGGAAGAGAGGTACAGTGGCCAAGTCGCCTATTGTGCAGAGTCTAAATAGCAGGAGCTCAGCGACTTCACTCTGAAACCCACCACTGCTTTCATGTGAAAGCCACGTTCCCATCAGCTGCTAAGTTGCTCCTGGCCAAGAATATGAAGGTCCATCGTGTTGTGGGAGATGGAATAAGACTCCCAAGGGGTAACTGTGGCTAGATCAATGGCATCAAACTTGTGAAACATTTCCTGAATTGCATAGCTAAGATTCTTTCATTTGATTTTCTTTTTGTCTCTCCTTTGAAAATATGAGACAGGCAATAACGTCCTCCTACCTTTCCCAGCCTCCTTTCTATGTCTGCTCATTTTCCTCATGGTCATTTCTTATGAGGGATAATGTATTTCTGACATGTCTAAACTCATTTCTATGCCTTCTGCTCAGATGTCTTCAAACTCACACCAGCAGCAAGAAAGTTCAAAAACTCTGAAATATCAAGGCACACAATGGCAGCTACGAGTGCCAATTAGGAGCAGAGCTGTGGAAAGGTGGTGTTTGGTAACTGGCTGAAGCAGGGTACAGATTGTGAGACTAACTAAGGGAACTTTGGAAGTCTCTGCCCCATCTCTCCCACTTACAGTGAGGGAAATATCCTTCTCATTTCCCAGAGGAGAGAATGTGGGTGAAGCACTGAATTTAAAATGAAGGGATAAAGGTATTTTAGCAAGCATTTTTGTTTAATATTCCTAAATGGATTTCTAACATTGTTGTCAACTTAATATTTGCAGCACTCCCTCTCCAAATCCATATGTTACAATCCCAGCCACCAACGTAATAGTGCTGGGAGCTGGAGAGTTCCTGGGATAACTAGGCCACAAGTGTGCAGCCCTTACAAGAAGAGACTGGAGAGCTCACTCTCACTCATCGTCTGTCTCATTTTCAACAAGGAGGTCATGTGAGTATACACTGATCATTTGCAGTACAGGAGGACCGACCCCTCCAGATGACTGACACCAGGCCTGCTGGCACCTTGACCTTGGACTTTCAGCATCCAAAACAGTAAGAAATACATGTCAGGTGTTTAAATCACCCAGTCTATGGCTCATTTGTTTGTTTGTTTGGCACCTGGGATCGAACTCACCACCTCACGCATGCCAGGCAAGCACTTGTGCTGCTGAGCTAAATTCACAGCCCCTTATTATATTTTGTTATAGCAGCTTGAACCTAAGATGAAGAAAAGGTTGTCCAGCCAGAAGAGAGAAGAAGCGGATAAGGAAAGGAGGATAAGAAGAGGGGAAGATAAGAAAGAAAGATAGGGGGAAGGAAAGAAGAAAGGAGTCAGGGAGAGAGGCAGGGAAGGAGGCAGGCAGGCAGGAAGGTAAGAAGGAAGGAAGGCAGGAAGGCAAGCAGAAAGGTAGGTAGGCAGGCAAGAAGGAGGGAAGGAAATGGAAGAAGGAAGGAGGGAGGGAGAAAGAGAGAAAGGACTGTGCTGAAATACTAAGAATGGCAAATTTAATAAATAAAAAAACAAGATGCCCTGGAAAATTTGAATTTCAAATAAACAACAAACTTTTCATTTAATAATTTCCATTCAGTTTTGGGGACATGCTCTGACTAAAAATAGTTGTTGTTTATCTGAAATTAAACTCAACTCAGAATTCTATAATGTGTTCACAATCCTGTGAGATGTACCACTTCCCAAAACATTAATGAGAAATTTTTCAAAATTTTTCAAAACATGAAAGATAAAGAGAAGATCTTAAAATTTTCCAGGATGAAATTCAGAAGAATTGAGTATAGGAAAAGCATTTTCAAAAAGCAATCACAAAAGAAACACAGAACTTGGGCAATATCTTTAAAACCATGCTGGAAAAAAAATATCACCCTAGGATTCTATGTCCTGACAGGTTGAGTTAGGACAGATATTTGTAGACAAATGAAATATCAAAATTTTAGCTTTTATAGCCATAATGACATAATTTGAACACTGAGAGGAACAAAATTATGAGATAATTCCCTTCTTCTTGAAGTAAGGAAGAAAAATTGAAGTTGGCAGGAAGCTCAGGGGCAGAAGGTGGTGCAGAGTGATATTCAGCCACTCAGAGGGACCCCAGTGCCCTTTTCACTGTTCTTCATTTCTTTGTGTGGTCCCTGTAGGCACTGCACTCAAGTATTTTTTCCAAATGACCAATAGGGTGTTGCACAAATGATCAAATGTCATATTAAAGATTAGGATATATGGAGTCACATGGTTTCTTATAACCCCATATCACCACGTCCGTGCTCTGGGGTTGCCTGCTGTTGTGTACTGGGGACATAGAATGTCCGTGCGTCACAAAACAAAGCGTCCCATAAAGTGAGCCTTTGATGAAACCATGCAGCCTTAGGCAAAGCTTCAGCTGGTACAGGTCCAGTTCTGCTCCACCTTCCCGAGAGGCCATGAGCCCAAACCAAAAAGCTGTGCATTCTCAGTGGCCTAACTCTCAGAAACCGTGGGATAAGAAATGATTGTCATCTTAAACCACTAACATTAGGGATAATCTTGTACAACATATCAGTTAACTAATATAAAAGATAACAGGCCAAAATCTTAGTCTTCTTTACTAGAAGTCAAAGCAGGCAAAACAGATCTTATTTTTTTAATTAAAAATTTACCATAAATGCCCACTGAAACATCTAAAATATTATAAAGTAGTCTCATCTGTAGAGCAGCACTGAACATTTGTGGAAGGGGACAGCTATTAGCTTTATTATAGTTCTTTTTATAGCCCATTATAGGACTTTAATAATCTATTTGCTAAATGTAGCACAATAGTAAATATTTAAGTTAATTTACTCTTTGTTTAAAATTTAATTTTGTTAAATTCGTTAGCTCTCACTAATGTAAAAACTAACAAGAAATCCATACAAAACAATGAAGTGATAATGACCAGATCATTTTTCTGGTTATATATCTGAACCCAAAGTGGGTGTTAATACTTGATAAATATTATTAGCGTCTTTTCCATTATTATGCATTTTTCATTATCCAATTTAAAGGGATAGGAAAATAGAGTTGCATTCAGAAAGATCTTAGTTGGGGGAATTTTAAAATTTGTTTTAAAACAAACTGTCTTACCAAGTTGTCCTTTTTTCTTTTTTTCCAGTTTTGGATCTCTGAGGTCACTTTTTCCTCCATTGGTCTAAATAATTTAGCCAACTTCAGGTTTGGTTGATCCAAGCCATAGGAAGCTGATAGAATAAGACATTATCTCTCTCCCTGGATACTGGCCAAAGCAGGCCCCTTGCCTTCCTACTACACAGTGTCACTCGGAGACTGGTTTAGACAATGAAATCAAATTCCATTCTTCATTTCAGGAGTGACTCCCCTAGTGCTGTTTTAATATTAATAATAGTAACATGATTTTCAAAGCCCCTGGCTGGAGCATTCCAAGCCAGTTTGTAAACTGACCTCCGAGATAAGCAAGGTACTCTTTGGCATGCAGGATAATTTAAGAACATGGAATCAATACTTCTGTTCGTTCTATGTCCTTTCATACCTAACAATATCTCTATTTCATGATTAAAGTGTGTATTGATGGGGAGTATTGCTCAAAGCTTTTATTATGAAATGCATATAATACTTGGAAGGTTAATACTTTAAGACAGGAGCTTTCAAACCTCAAAAGTGCATGATTACTGCTGAAGAGGGA
>RJWT010038337.1:0-12882 GCA_004365215.1 Cuniculus paca
AAGAGCCTTCCTAAGTTGGATTAGTGCCTTTAAAAAGGAAACCCCAGAGTATTTTGGCTCTTCCATCAAGTGAGGAAGAAGGCACCACAGATGAGGCACAGACCCTCAGCAATCACAGCATCCCCTAGAACCTTGATCTTGGGCCTCCTGTCTCCCAGAACTGCATGAAATTTATGTTTGCTGCTTGTTTATAGCATTTTCTCATAACAACCTGAACAGACTAAGACAGAAGGAAATGCTAGTGATCAGTAACTGTAGCAAAAACAATGAGAATCATAGGCTGAGAATATTCACAATTTCAATATCTGGTCAATTGGTGGAGGTGACCTATCATATAAAGAGCTCTCTTAAAAAAGAGTAAGTTACAACACAGAATTTGTATCACGCTTCTACTTACTCTCAAATCTTCCTATATAAAACTTTTTTTTTACCTTATTGTATGCTATGATATGTGTAAAAATGTGTATGTGTAATTTTTTTGGAGAGATTCTGCTCTTTATTAATTTCCCAAATGATTTGGTGGAGATCCATGCACACAGTAGGTAATTTTATAAGCTTACATTTACTAAAATGTTTATTGGGTGGGATAGCCTAAAAATAAGGGTTTTGAGAAGCTATTAAAAACCAAATGATGTGAACTCTATATCTATATCTATTATTTCTGAACAGTGGTCATAATATTTCTTCAATATATGAAGAAACTAACATAAAAAATGAGGCTATACACAGTCTATCATTTTATCTGTCAGTGGTATTAAGCATTTCTCATCAAAAAAGCATAGCCATCTATAGTTTTAAGTATCCATACCAATGCATTTAATTAATTTAAAAATGTGAATATTTGGTATCAATCAGAGAGAAGTTAACTCATTAAATGTTTGATTTTTAATTTCAGATTGTGGTGGTATTATATTTTAACTATGAAGGTAGGATCTGGTTATTATAGAACCAAGGATAAATTTGTTCTGGAAATCTGCATGTAATTGAATAGAATGATGATTTACAAAATGCATTTCTTGGACAAGAAGCATGGTCATTATCTAGGAACTTGTTAGAGATGCAAATTCTCAGGACAATCTAGTCTTACTAAATCCAAAGCTCTGGGAGCGAGGCCCAGCAATCTGCGGATTAAAAGCCTTTCAGGTTATTCTGATGCAGGCTAAGCTTTGAAGTCAATTGAAATAAACCTTTCAAAGCACCCGTAGTCAGTACAGAGGTGACATAGCACTTGAGAACATTGGGACTTTCCAACACAGTCAGCACATGCCTACGCTCCCTCACATGTGTGGGACCCTGACTTGATCTGACATTATGAAAGCAAACTCCATATCCTATTCAGGGAAGTAGAAAATACAAGGACTATTTGTCACGAATGCTAAAAGATAAATTCTACCTCACTCTTTGACTTAGCAAGTGTTAGCATTCTTAAGAATGTGAAACTCGGACAATACATTTTTCATCAAGATGAAGATGATCAAAATATGGTATATTAGTACACATGGGATAATAAAGCAACTAGATTTCTGACAAATTTACACATTTGAGCATAATATCAAATAGACAATTGTATGAATTTCTGAGTGCCTTTGAGACAATAGATGTTGCTTTTCAAATAATGTCAAGTATTTATACAGCTCTTTTCTTTTTCCAATTTTTCCTCTTTGATACACTGTGTTGGCTTTCTTCCTGTCTTCATCTCTGTGATGATCTGCTATATAGCAAATAATCTTACGTGATAGTTAAAGATATGTATGGTAAATAAGTGTTCATGTACCTTTTTTGTATTCCCTCAAAAGTTCGGCTGCATATCCTTAGGACTATGATTTCTGTATTAGCGCTGCAGTCTTACAACACTGATTGTTGTTACTTCTAGAGAGTTCCATTTGGAGTGGTCAATTACGAAACTACTTAAGAAACAATATGCCATTAGTGGATAGTTTTATTTTGGTGGACAGTTATGGTGGTTGATATCTTTTCTTTTTATTTAAATATCTGTGTAATGAAAATGGCTCTTTTGAATAAGATTGTACAGACAATAACCTCTTCAGATCAAAGATTTGAATTAAAAGAATGTTTTTGATATATATATACATATTCTTATACCCATCACACATGATACAGGGAAAATGAAAAATTATAGTTTTATTTTCCTGTATCTCTAGGAAGCTATAAAATTGTGACTCAGGTCATCTCATAAAGAAAAAATAATATGCAACACATAAAATACAGAAATATTTAATAGAGTTATAAAATCTCACCTATCTACTTATTTTATAGTAGCAAATTTATTCAGTATTGTCACTATTAATAATGGTAATATCATTATGAAACTGTGCATATTTTTAAGAAACCACTATTTACATTATCCACAGAAGATAATTTTCCCTCTGGGATTCACTGAGGCTTTTGAAGGAGAGAAGGGCAATCATTATGAAATATGGAGAAATTCGTACATTTCTACTTGAGTCTAACATCATTAATATTTATGTGCACGTTTAATTCTGTGTGAGGGAGAAGGGGGTTAGTAGAACACTATGG
The DNA here is from genome assembly GCA_004365215.1 of Cuniculus paca. Lineage (NCBI taxonomy): Eukaryota > Metazoa > Chordata > Mammalia > Rodentia > Cuniculidae > Cuniculus > Cuniculus paca. The sequence goes on from RJWT010038337.1 coordinate 2,539, forward strand.
GATGGGTGCAAGTTGTAAGTGCAAATGTGATTCGATGCTCCATACTCTGACATGAGGATTGATACCCAGGTAGGGCGAGGAAAAAGTTCTCCTTCAGTAGGAAAATACAGCATCTCTCTTTTTTTTCTCTAGGATAGGGATCTACTAATGGAACATTTTCTCTTGAGTAACTCAGGATGCCACTGACTAGCTAACTACAGAAAAAATCTGGAGCATTGGGGCAGCTGTGTCAAAATAGCTTGTTTACTCTTGCTCTCCTGCTTGGGTCTGTGCTTATTTATTGGCAGAGAGAACACCTTGCCTTAATCTTAGACTAGTGTGGCATTCTCTTCTGCTTGGTTTCTCTCAACTGAGCACAAGCTGTTGAGAATTCAACAACAGACAATCCTTTTCTAAATGAGTTACTTTAAGTGTTTTGGTCTATTTTGCTGGAGCACACATTGAACAATATTATGAGAATTTTGTACTCGTAAGAGGTAATTTTGTGAGTAGATGGGAACTATTCAATCAGTAACAGAGGTGGGTGATCTGGGTCAGCTAAAGGAAGTAAATGCCTTAATTTATGGAGGACATAATTTGGATCACACTTCAAATCATGGGGTTTTCAAATGAAGAATTTTGCATTGTGTCACTTCAATCTCATGAACTATTAGTTAAAGAATCACTAGACTTGGGACAAGAATTGATAAGAAAGAACATTCAAGAAGGATATCTCTTTCACATGAGTCATAAACTGAGCTACTGGCATGGCATCTAGACATTTCTCTGCATCAGTACTGAACCACTGCCCCATTCCAGTAATAACATGGGGATAAAATAAAGCATCCTCCAAGGAGGCATTTAGTGGTGAGCTAAGGCTGAGAGCCTTCAAGGACATTTATCTCCATAGTATAACGTTTGACTCTTTGTGGTTTCCACAAATCTCTGTAAAAGGCATTGATCGCCACTGTCAGGATGATTAGAGGAAGCACTGATGCATAGCATGTTTATGATTTTGAAAAGAAGAAAAAACTCATGTCCTTAACATGTGTCATGAGGAGGTTTGCATTCTCCTGGGAAATAATCTATTTTACTGTTTTAAAGAGACATTTTTTATTTTTGATCCTTTCCTTACATAGTTTTGGCTTATGACATATAACCCAGTGTAAAGACCAAGAAAGAGGTACTTGCTTTATGATCTCAATCAATTTCCATTCTTTCCCTGGCCTTCATCATCCATGTATGTAAGAGATTGCTGTTCCTTTAAGATGTTCTCTGCCTTAAAAACTTACTGGATTCTGTGATATGAGCATTATTCCACACATCTATTCCAATATGTATTTCAGGGTTTACATTAAAGACTCAAGTGCCAGTACAGTAATTATCAATTATTCATTTCCCCAAAACTTAATGAGCAACTATTATATTTTGAGTAATATCAGTCACTGTTGCAGAAAGAGATTTAGAAAGTAAAATTGTGTAGGACATCATCTCTGACTTCTGGGAAAATTAAGTGTTTTATGTAATGCAAGGAAGAAAGTGTTAAATTTTATTAGAAAATTACATAAGCCATTATCACTAACAACAAGATTTTTCAACCTTACTCTATTGATGTTTTTTGACAATAGGTCACTTTTGTCATGGAGGCTTTTTTGAGCATTGTAGTGATTGTAGCACACCTCTAGCCTCTTCCCCTATGCAGTCAAGACATACTGAATTAAAACTACAACTTCTGCTGAATTTAGGACATCCATCAGAAAGGATTCATTTTACTTTGACCTTAAAACAGATAGAGTACACAAGACAGAAATACGACTGTGGTCATATGTCGAACTTTGATCTTTATCAAAATTTGGGAGTCATGATTCAGATAGGGAATAATTATAAATAGAACACTATTTCAGCATTATCTGTAGGTAAACTATAACTGAATTCAAATCCTGGATTCAAACTATTGCTAGTTGCATGACCACCAGCAGGATATTGAATAGTTCTGCCTGAGATCATGATTGAATGTAATATATAAATCTTGGTGAATCACGCATCAGGCAATGTATTAACACCTTAAAGTCTGCCCATGAACTGTGAATTTTGTTGGAAGTATCTGGTTATTTATAATGAAATACTACTATTTGAAGACTTTAATTTTATGCATAGTAGAAACAATCAATAATATTTCTAATAAAGGCAGTCTAACTCACTGGTATGTTTTGTTTTGTTTTGTTTTTTTGATTATTAGAAATGAATACAAAGATAAAGCCAAAATACGAAAATCTTGCACATGTGTGGGGAGGGGTATCTTAGGCATATGTAGATCTTAATGTGAATCAAGATCAGAAACTGCTGCCTAGGCAGTTTCTCAGTCTGGAATTCACAACTGCACTTGCCTAGCTGCCTGAGTCTCACAGTTTGCAATGTTGTGGGATGTCGAGGTATAGAAAGGAGCCCTCAGCTTTGTGATTTTCCTGCTGCTGGATGGAGAAGTTTAGAGCAGTCGGGTATCTGACTCTTGGCCTTTGCTCATACACCAGAAAGGAAGAGAAGGGCTTTGAACTAGAATCATGGTCTGCTATATAAATATAAACTGATTATGCAGATCTAGCTCTTAACATTTTTCAATAAACTTTAGTTAGCCATTCAGATCATTTTGTGAGCACTGCCTTGATTTGGGTAATTGTCGAGATTAAACTCATGGTTTCCAGTACTGAAACTTCTGCTTCTGCAATTTCAGTGTATTCAAGTCTTGAAATAAATGGTCACGTTAGAGCTAAATTAAGGCAAATTTATATAATGCTTAAAACTGATGGCAGCCAATTCCCCAAGGACAGCATCTCTTCCAAGCCCTGACTGTTTTATTCCAGTGGGGAAAGACTGTGTGCTACATGAACTATTAAGTTTGAGTCTTTTTTAAGGCTAGCTACTTTATGGCACTAGTGTTTTAAGCAGGATGTTGCATTTGTGCAAAGCCCTGCAACACACAAATGTGATTACTGCTGATCGGTGGCAGCTTCAGCAGTGGCTACTTAACCATCTCTGAGAGAGGCCTGCCTGAGGAGAAAGGTGATAAATGTCACAATGGGAGATTAATTGCATATGTTCCGTGTGACATGACATCCCATAGGACTTGGGAAGATGTTTGTGGTTTTATAAAGCATCCTGTAAATATCAGGCTTGGCTTTCCTTGTGACCCTGCCAAACACAGGGCTAATGTCATTTGTCATATTCAGACATTGCCTTTTAAAAAACATCCTTGTACAGGCTGGTACCAAGATGTGATGTGTTTGATGGCTCTGAGGAAATTGTTCACCATATAATAGAGGGAGAGAGAGACAGAGAAGTATGAGGAAAAGGGAGGAGAAGTACTGAACACGGGTGTGGAGAAAAAACATGTTGCCTGAGGGAATGGGTAAATAATGTTGTTACTTTTTGATTAATGAAAGTTACTATTAAGATATTTTTTCTTATAGCTTCCAAGACATATCTAATCTATTTTTAATGGGAAATCTGAGAAAGAAGAGAACCTCAGAAGTTTCCAGGGAGGAGTTACAGCTACTACTTAACCATAGTGGGATTGGAGGTGATAAGGGTATGGACTTCCCTTGGAAGAGGGAAGAACAATGGACAGGAAAAATAGAAAGATTCACAGCCATGCAGTTAGTAGTTGACAATTTCACAACTATCAACCATTTGAATTCAGAGTTGAGCCAAATATCCACATTGGAGTTACATATGCACTTTATTTCCATTCACTGAGTGATCTGTCTTCTTTTCCTTACCCCCCAACACTACAGTTTCAAGGCATAAAGTATTGACTTGTACAGAATTCCTACCTCTAGATAGATTTGCGAACACTCACGCTTTTCAGGCAGAATGGAAGCCAGAGCATATTTTGGCTTGCAGTAGATAGATGTTCGAAGCTTGAAATGCTATCAGAAAAGGAAGCTGTGATGTACTATCATTCATTCAGTCACTGGAGTGACCAGCCAGTGACTGCAGGCCATTATATAATTAGCTTTATTTTGAGTAATACCTCCTCCACCTGAGACCCTGAAGGCTTATTCCATTAATGCCTTCACTTGTTTTTTCTTCTATCATTTAAAATAATGTGTAGCTTCCCATGGCTAGTAGTCGAAACCTCTGGTGGTCGTAGGGAAAGCATGATGTGATATCACAAGGATGAGGCTTAGTGTCCCCTTGTTGGCAGTAGTGGTATCTTGTGTATTCTGAGCTAAAACCAAGTATAGGATCATGTGTATGGATGCGAACCCTGCCATTACTGAAATGAACTTTCTCTGATCTAGAAGACAAATATTGATGAGATTCTCACTTGCTGTGTCTTCTCTTCGTTTCTCTCTCTTCTTTGTCTCTGTTTTACTTGTTCCCCTAAACCCTTGTTCCTCTTGTGTTTCTACATTTCTAGCCTCAGTTTCTTCATTTCTGTTTTTGGCTTTAAGTTTTCTTTTAAGTACTAATGGTGAGAATTGTGCTGTCCCAGGAAGGAACTCAGCCTTATAAAACATTGCTAACAGGTAGGGAGGGTGAACAATGGGTGAATGTATCATACAACAGCAACGTTTGAGATAAAATTTGACAGATTAGTGCATAGACATAGACAGACCCATCCAGAAGAATGCACAAATGTATAGAGGCATAAAAGAGCCAAGAACTGCACTGTTGCTGAGTAACAAAAGTAATTTAATTTGATACATCTTGATGGAGGGATTAAAGTGGAGTGACTAGAGAAGGGGTTAGATAAGCAGTTTGCCTGGGGCCCTTAACTTCTTTTTAAATTAGCATTGGTAAAAGTATGTCCCTTGGCTTCAAATGAAGGAGAAACCGTAGCCATAAAGTTCAACAGAGATAGACAATTATAATAATCCTGATGTAAATAGGGAATTATAATCTGACATGGATATAATAGTCTGTCTTTGTCTTAAAAGATTACAAAGTATTTTTGAAATGAGATGTTGAGCTGAGATGTGATAGATGATATCCTAAAGTACAGGTTAAGCAGAGGAAAAGAAACTTTCTAGATAGAATAGAACAGGGTGGGAGCTTATTTAGAAAGAGCGGTTAGGGTGAGGATGAAATTGTAAGACACCCAATTAATTGGGGTTACTGTAAAGAAACATGAGAATTAGGATAGACGAGGCTAGAGATGTAGGTAGGACAAGATAATGCTGGAAATGGCGTGTCATGTTCCGAACTGAGAGATTTTAGCCAAGGAACTATCCCAGAAAGTTCTGCTGTGTTAAAACATCACATTGTACCTTATACATATTATAAAGTGTCACTCTAAAATGAAAAATATATTTTAAAAAATCTCATTATTCCATCAACATAGAGCATAGATTTCAGTTAGGAAGGTGTTATGGCTCCTCTACAATCTCATGTGGTCATAGGTGGAGCCTTTTCAGAGGTGGCTAGATTTAGAGTATGTGACACTGGGATTGACTCATGGTACAATGCTAGGCACAAGGGCATTAGGACTAAAGTTAAGAGTGCTACTTGCCATAAGTAGCCTGGTTAAGATAGAAGGAGAGCAGAAAGAGCTGTGATAGACCCTTGTTGCTTTGCTACCTTCTGCCTGACATAAACTGATCTTCAGGCAAAGCTGCCCTGCCTTTGAGCCAGAAAATTATGGACTGAAACCTCTACATACTGTGAGATAAATAAATCTTTCCTCCTGTAACTTGTGGTATTCAGTATTTTGTCCCAGAGCACCATATTCCAAAATGGCAGCAGTCTAGGGAAGGTGTTCCTCTGGATTTGTTTCATAGGCACTTGATCCCTACAGCCAAGAGAGATAGGAACTTGGTAACTACTACTCTAACTGACAGAAGACCTTGGAATCATTCATGTACTACTGGTTTTAGATGCATGCAGAATGCAACAGTTGTGGAGTTAGGAAGGCTTACACTCAGATTTCAGAAAGAGGCCTTGCTTCTGAAAGGGCAGTATGTGAGCTGTGAGTGTGAACCTGAAGGTGCAGTGGAGGACCCAGAATTTTGGAGAAGCCAGGAACATGGATCATCTGAGGAAAACTGCAAAGATGCAGCAGAGCTGGCTAAAGAGAGTACCCATGGGAGCTACAGCCACTAGAAGTGATATAAGGGTGAAGCAATTCAAGCCTTTTGGAGTTCATATCTTTCCACAGGCTCCCAGGGATGCTAGGAGTTGAACAATGGGATTTAATGTTGCCCTACTGGTTTTTGCTTTTGCTTTGTTCCCATTCCTTACTATTCATCTGTTTGTAACTTTTGGAATGTGAATGTCTATTTGTGCCATTGAATGTTGGAAGTGTTCAACTTTCTTTTCATCTGTACAGGGGCTTGCAGTTCAGAATTTGCCTTAAATCTCAGAGCTTTTAGACTTGGACTTTTCAACAATTCTGAAACTGTTAGGAATTTGGCAACACCTGAAGACGGACTAAATGCCTTTTTCATAAAGGGATGTACCTCTTTGGGGGAACAGGGGTGGAATGTTATGTCTTGTGCCAAGATGTCCCTCCAAAGCCTCATGCAGTCCTAGAAGAAACTTTTTCAGAGATGGCTGAATCTAGAGTGTGTGGTCTTGGGATTAATTCATGGTATAATGCTAGGCTCAAGGGCACTAGGATTAAGAGTGTGAGTGCCACATGCACTAAGTAGCCTGGATAAAATAAAAGGGGGAGAAAGAGCTGTGGTTGTCCCTTGTTGGTCTTGCTTTGGCTTTTGCTTTGTCTTGCTGTATTCTGCTCATCCTGAACTGTTATTCGCTGTGAAGCCACCCTGCCTTGTGGCCAGCTGAATATGGACTGAAAACTACAAATTGTGAGCTAAATAAACCTTTCCTCCCTTGTGAGTATTAGGTATTTTGTCTCAGCAAAGAGAAACATCACTAAGGCAGAATATACACAGGTATAGAAAAACTTTGGGTTACCGTAGGCAATGGATGTATAAAATATAGAACAGCATATAAGTATTTTAGAATCTGGTGATAATCACCAACTCAAATCAAGTATTTCATTCTATATTCAAATAAAAACTGGTGTTTTTACTTGATTTATTTTAGAAGCAGACCTTAAAATGAGAAATACAATGGAAGTCATTTAAATTGAAAAAAAAAAAGGAAATACCAGGAGAGAAAAGAAAACAAAAAATAGAAAGCAAAGTAAAATAGTATGAAATTTCAACAAAGAGTGTATATTTTCAAGCAAATTATCACTGTGGGCAATTGGCATTGAATTCTGCTGAGGAACTTTGAAAGACAGCATACAAAACATGCTTTAAAGATGTCTGTGGTAGATTGATAACTGATGGTCAACTTGTAATACCAACTGGACTGAATCAGCATGGTGTTGAGCATGGATGACCCAGATGAGGATTATTGCCAAGGTAAAAAGAAGAACTGGAGAGGAAGAGTTGAGTGTTGTTGGTTCTTGGTGGGGGTGGGTGTTGTTTGTTCTCCTGTTGCTGTGGATTCTGGAGGAGCTTTCTGAGCTTCTTTCCTGATACGAACTTGGCTGTTCTCATTGTCAAAAGGGCTTGGGACCTTGTTGCAGAGATAGGCTGTGGTTCACTTTGGGGGAGCTCTGGAGCTCACCTTGAGCATCACTTCCTGGCTCTGGAGGGGAAGATGGTGTACTGTTCAGTCTCTAGGAGAAGCTTGTCACGCTGTCTTCCTGATATGAACTCAACTGTTCTCATTGTTGGAGGAGCTCAGGACCTCAACGTTGCTGAGGATGGCTGTGGTACTTTTTGGGGAGCTCTGGTCCTTACTTTGAGTGTCGCTTCCTGGCTCCAATGCAGATCCTTCAGCCTACTGGCACAGATCCTTTACTCTGCTATACACTTTCTAGCTTCCACCGCTGACCTTGGGGCCTTCCCAGTGCAGATCCATGAAGCAGACTTGTATTAGTCATTGTCATGGGGTCTAGGTCTACAGTTGGACCCATGGGAGGCATTGTCAGGGTTCTAGGTCTTCAACTGAATTCATCCAGGATATTGCCCATGGGATCCAGGCCTTTGGCTGGATTCTTTAGGTCTTTAGTGTGTGGACAGATTACCTGAACTCTTTTTGTATTTGACTCCTTGGGTGACCATTATAAATAATACTATAAATTATGCATCCTGTATGGTCTCGTTCTCCTTGAAATCCCTGACTACAACAATGTCTTTAGAAAGATGTCTTGCTGGATGTGGTGATGCATGCCTCTAACTCCAGTACTTGGGAAGCTGAGGCTGGAGGAGTACCCTGAGTTTGAGGCCAGCCTGGGCTACAAAGGAAGACCCTGTCTCAAAAACAAAAAACAAACAAACCAAAATATGTCTTACAAGGTAAACAGAAATGTTTCTCACCCAAGAAAAATTGAGACAGGGAATCCAAAAGAATGAATGAATGAATGAATGAATGAACAAACTAACATATATAGTCTTCTCTGCAATCAATCCTGACCTTGACTTTCCTTTGGTTCTGGAAAACTCCTGTGCTAGTCAAGTTAGTCTAAGTTACATGGTGGAAGCGAACATACCTATGAGGTCGTTGTGGCCTAACACAATAAAAATTTTATCCTTCCTGCTATGTGTTTATCATTTGTTGCAGATAGAGGTGCTGTATATATTTCAAATATGCCAAGATTAAGGGTGATGGATAATCCATCTCACTTTTCGTAGCATCTCACAAGCTCCATAATCATTACTGCAGTAGAACAGGACTTTGGCAAATCCTGTAACTGCTTTTTACCCAGAGGTGACACATATCAATGCTGTTCACATTTTTTTGACCAAATCAAATCACCCATCCTTTTCTAGGCAAGAAAGCCAGAATGTAAAGTAGTGCCTGTTACCCAAAAGCAGAGACAAGACATTTGTGAGCATGTTCAATGTCTCCTTGTACTTGAGCTTCTAGGGTCATGTACTTTGCTATTCAGGGCTTTCTATCATGATGCACATTGTTGGCCTGGCCCCCTCCAGCTGTCCCTCTATGCCAAGTTTGGGTATCAGCCTGGAATTCCACAGTTCTTTCCTTGAGTACTTGTTCTCTCATCTTTTATGTGATTTTCAGATTTCCCACTATTACATGTATCTCAAGTATTTCTATTTCCATATTTTACATTCATCTCTGTTGGAGAGTATCCAAAACAGCATTCAAAAACTTACTTCTTATTATATTTCTTATGTTCATTCATTCATTCATTCATTCATTCTTTTGGATTCCCTGTCTCAGAGTTTCAGAAGCCTAGCTACATCAATCTTTCCTTTGGGGCCAAGCATCTATTTTGACTTCATGATTCATGAATACACACATAGTATATTAGTAAGTTTTCTAAAAGTACTGGCTGGTAATTTTATTTTCATGTTTCTTTTCTTCTCTAGAATAAAACAGTTTGTTTCTTCCTCTATTCACACATAGTAATCCACCTGTATTCACCAAAATATATGGAGGTTTTAGTCCCAGTACCAAGCAATCTGTCCTGTAGCAGACAGCAGCTAGGTGTGCCATAAGTCATCTTCATTCTGACACTACTTGGAAATAGCCTCAGATCCCACAGGTTAAGACCTCAGTCCCACAGAACGGTCCCCTTCTTCCGATACCAACTGCAAACTAGGTTGTGACATGTGCTTGTGACTAATAGGCTGTGAATCATGGTTGCCAGGAATCCTCGTTGCGTTTATTTTGATAGAGTAGTGCACAGAACTCAAGAAAGCAATTCATTTACATTTACCCATTTAGTACAAAAAACCCCAACCAGATGAAGAAGACGCATAGGACAAGGCATGCGGGAGGTGACACACCTTTCATGCCCTCTCAATACACGGCTGCAAGAGTCTCTAGGGCTGGACCAAGCGAAAGCTCTCTAAACCTCAACGCCGCTCTCGCTCTTACTCTCTTGCTCTCGTTCTCTCTCTCTCTATATATATATGATAAATTTATATATTATATATATAAAAGATAATATATATCTATATTATTATCATTGACCATTGGTGATCACCTCAATCACCCATCCCTTTCCCCTTCCTCAAGTTTGGTTCTTTTGACAACCAGCCCCCATTTGGAGGCTGTCAAGCTGTCCCAGTCACCAGCCTCATGATTTGCATACAGAAAAATATAAAAGTACTTATCACTTGAGAGATTTCTAGCATTTCAGCAGTTCTGTGCCAGGAAACAAGAAGATATATATATATATATATATATATATTATATATATTATCATTATATATATACATTATATTACATATTATATTATATATTATATATCATATATATTCATCATATATATTCTATATTATATTATATATTATATATATCATATATATCCATTATATATATTCATTATATATATGATATATATTATATATATTCATTATATATATGATATAA
>RJWT010038338.1:0-12886 GCA_004365215.1 Cuniculus paca
TGAGCCAGCCACATGGTCCCGTGAGAACCCAGAGTCACCGCAGCCTTTTGATACTGCAAAGCCTGCCACACAAAGCCCCTGCTTGTCCCCTGAGTTCCTGAGTGCAACCCCACATGAAGTTCAGTGTCCTCCATCACCCCAGAGTAATAAACTTCTGTTGATTTCATTTATCCAGTGTTAGATGTCAAGTGTTCAGCCATTCCCAGCTCAAGAGGTAGGAGATGATTAAAACAGAGATGCAGCTGAGATGGGAAAAGCAACTGCCAGAAAACAAATTCTAACAAAGTAGATAAGGCCCATTGACAGAGGTGAGATACTAGCAGTCATAGCAGAAAACTGCTTATCGTCACAATGCAGGGTGGCTAGAGAGCAGATCAATATGTCTAGATGCGTTCTTTAAGGATGCAGTTAATGTATTTAAAAAGTTTTTATTAGGTGAGTTGTAGAATAATTTGACAAGGAAATTTTGAATTAACTGTGAAAAGCATATTTCAGAAGATAGCATTTAAATCCAACAAAGCAATCTTAACAGCATGAAAGGCAGAAAATGAAGAAAATCTCCTCGATAAAGTAGTGGAAAACAACTTGAGATCCTATGTATCAACTTATTTTGTTCTAATGAAAAACTGTTTTCTTTGTTCTTTGTTAACCTGGATATAATCTGTGTAGCAGTTGTGCAATGATATGCTGTAAATATGACTTGGCAACCTGGAAAGTGTCTTTTGAAATTCAACTATGTAAAATATAAGAGTTACATCACTATGTTATAGCTGTATTAAGAATAGAAGGAAAAATTAGTATGAAACTGGAGAGCAAAAGTGAATTTTAAACTAGACCTGGTGGAACATGCCCGAGTTCCCAGAACTAAGGGAAGCTGAGGTAGGAAGATTGAAAGTTCAAGTCCTGCTGAGCAGCTTAGTGAGTCTCTGCCTCTACATACATACATACACGCATGCATACATACGCACATACATGCATACATACACGCATGCATGCATGCATACATACATACATAAAGTTGAAAATGTAGCTCGGTGGTACAGTACCCTGTGTGTGAACCCCAGTGCCAAAAGTCAATTTTACACCACAGAATATTTAAAAATTCACAGCATGAAAACCAGAAGAAATGGCATCTGTTTTTGCTTAAACTTTCAGACTTCTTATGATCTATTCATAAATTTATTGAAGTTTTCTTCAGCAGCAAATGCTTGCAAATTGTTGATCTTTTTTTTTTTTTTTTTGCGGCACCAGGGATTGAACTCACAACTTTGCACTTGCCAGGCAGGCACTAAGGCCACTGAGCTAGATCTCCGGCCCCTTCTTTTTATTTTTTAATGAAATTATTTTTTTATTAGTATGTATTTGTAGTACAAACTGCATTCATTTGGAGGTTTGAGATATATATCACATCATTATTATTTTCACTCCCTTCTACCTTTCCTTCTTTCCAGATTCCCTAAAATATTTCCGTATCCTTAAATAATCCTTAAGATAGCTCTATTGTACATGTGAATCTCAATGCAATATTTAATAACTGCCATCCTCCATATAAGCTTATATCAACTATCAGAGAAGAAATGGAATCACCAAAATTTATCATCTTTATCAGTTCTATCTGCTTTTGCCGCATTAAATTTCTATAAGATTTGATAAGCTGTGCATCCAATTCATACATGTTGCACAAAAAGGTCAGCATATTAAGCAAACTTACTGAAAACTGGTTAGTCCCTCTACAATCTGTCATTGTGGAAATAAAGATACCTACATAAAACAGTATTATTTAACATATGGATATAATTCTTACTTAGATGGAAATGGTGTGAAAACAATATGACACAATATTTTTCTTTCACAAATAAATCATTAAAATGGGTACATTATTTTAATGATTCAAGGTTGAATAAAGTAATACCGGTAAGATTTCATAAAATATAAACATCTCAACACCATGGATATCTTATTTTATTTTGTTGTTTATTTTATTGGTGAAGAGACTCCATGTTAGGAATGGCTTCTGGCCTATAATTATTCTAAATTTTGGATTTATAAAAGCAAACTTTTCTCTAAATATAAATTCTGTGTCTTGTATGTAATTGTTCTCCTCGCAATCCCTGACTACAACAAAAATATAGCCTAAAAATAAAACACTCATTTTTATGTTCATCCCAGATTGACATGACACAAATAATAACTTTCTTAATTACTTCTAGGAAATGTAATAGTGTGTTTTTCCCAGGATATCACTGATAAATACTAGTTTAGAAATATTTAATAGAATTGCTATGGGAATAAATAATACTGTTCTTTCATCATGCCAAAACAATTATTATGTTTGATGTATTTAAAAGCATAGTTAAAGGGAATGGTTTTGAAACACATTAATTCATTTATCCAAAACTTTTGTTGAGAACTTACTCTGCAGCAGTCACTATTGAAGTTGATAGTGATTTATTAGAGAATAAAATTCCTACTCTTTCTGAATTTGCATCCCATAATATTAAATTGGATATAAAATCAACTATACCTGTTAATTACAGCTATGTAAAAATATGTAAGCTAATGGATAAAATCAGAAGAGAATATGCAAAACTTAAAATGGCAGCTGGCTCTGTTAAGGAGGTTACAGATTATTTCTTTCTCTGTTCAGTATAAAATGAATGAGTTCATAATGAAAGAAAATAAAAAGAAAGGATAAACAATGCATTGGTCACTTGTGAAGGTTTCTAGGTACCAATTGACCATTCTGCAGAGTGATAAATAAATGGAATGATTGTACAATTTATTATCCTAAATGAGATACTTTTGAGAATAAAATCCAACTGAAATTCACATACAGCACTTAGATGATATATCTCTTAATTTTCTTTTATTTGTAACTTTAGACTTTTCCAGGCCTTATGCCAACATCATCTCTTATTTGTAGTACTACAACAGCTCTAAAATCACCTCTAAAAATCAAAATTCATCAAGATTCATCACCCAGCATCACTACATTAAGTCATCTTTGCAAAGTATGCATCATATATATATCAGAGTATATATATCAAAGTATATGTATCAATATATATACACATATATATCAGGAATTGCAGAGAAATTAAATGGAGGATAATGGTGGCAACCTGAATTTAAATCTCTTCATACATATTAAAAACAAAACAGTAATAAAAACATAGGACCATCAAAGAGTACAAATAAAATGTGTCACACACCATCCACATCATTATGGACAAGATGATACCATGAATTTCAAATTGCAGTTGTATGTCACTTAATAACAGAGATAAACTTTGAGAAACACATTGATTTCATTGTGTGAACAAGATACAATGTACTTATACCATCTAAGATGGCTATGCCATGTTTAAGCGATGCATCAGCAATACAAGTTTGTGGATACAGAAAAAGTAACACAGATATTCAAAAAGAAGAAAAATTACCCAGAGAAAGAGAAGCCCAACATGAATATCAAAATGAAATATCAACATGAAATTTTAAAATGCCAACACTTCTTATTTCATGGTACCTGTCTGGGAGAAGTGACCTGAAAATGAATAGGACCAGAAGAGAAAAAGAGGAATATTACTTCTGAGCAAAAAAGAGATAAATAAAGAAGGGTTTTTTGGAGGGTCTCAGTGAAGGGAAATGAAAACACCAAATTAAACATGGAAATAAAAGAAAAATATGATATGCCAATTTCTCTCCCACCTACTCCCATTGTTGATGTCATCCTCTACTCAGAGGGAAAAAAATGTATTTCACTAAAATGAAAGAAGGAACTCACTAACCGAAAACTTTCTAGGAAATGGGTTAGGATAAGAAAAAAAAAAATGAAACAATTCCATGCAAAGCTATTGTAAGGAAAAAATACAGACAACATCTAAGTCAAAATGTTTCACCAAAGAAAATTCTCCTAAAATGCCAATCACAAAATTTAACACATTGAGCTGATTTAAATAATGTCAAACAAACATACAGAGATATTAAAAAGTCTCAGTCTCAGTGCTGTGTCCCCTCTCCAGCAGAGCAGGCATCTGTGCTGGATGCTCAGCAGCCCCTTAAACAAGGGTGTGGCCTTCCACCAACTGCCCGGCAGCACTACATCTGCTTCCACTTGGCACGGGGCAGCAGAGGCGAGGACCAACCCACTGACCTGATTCTGGACTAGGACACCTGTGGAGAAAGGGAGTAACCGACCCCACAACTGCCAACATTAAGTCCAACAGTCCCTTGAACTCCCAGCCCACCCCATGGCTAACATCCATCAGAGAGCAGGGGTAGATCACATTTCCCATCTACCAGTGGGAGCAAAGACACACCTTGATTTGGACAGTAACCACAGCATGGGTGAATGAACAGAGTGGCCTTGAAAACCCCCAGGTCCTAAAGCTTGGCAGAAAGAATTGTGACTGGCTGGATCCTGAGACTGCAGATAATGGAGAAAGAAATTAGGGAGGGGGAACGTCATTCTAAAAGCACCAAGAAAAATTAAGTATTTAGGAATTAACTTAACTAAGGGAGTAAAAGCCCTCTACAGTGAAAACTACAGTACTCTGAAAAGGGAATTCAAAGAGAACTTCAGGAAATGGAAAGATGATCCCTGTCCCTGAATAGGCATAACTAACATAGTCAAAGTGGCTGGCTAGGTATGGTGGCGCATGCCTGCAATACCAGAACTCATGAAGCTGAGGCAGGAGAATCGCTGCAAGTTCAAGGTCAGCCTGGGTTACAAAGTGAGTTCAAGGTCAGCCTGAACTGCATAGTGAAACACTGTCTCAAAAAGACAAAAAAAAAATTAATTCAAGCTTTTTATAGGTAAATGGATGCAAGTAGAAACAACACTCATAAGTAAAATAAATCAGGCTCACATATGTAAACATATTGTCTGCTTTGTGTAAGAAATCTGAAAGAGTAAATAAATAAGATCCAAAAGATACAATAGATATTTTGAAAGAGAAAGAAATTGCTCAAAAGGAAAGAACAACTGGGATGGGGGAAAAGAGAAATGAAGGAAGGGGGGAATATATATATATATATATATATATATATATATATATATATACACACACACACACTAACACACACACAAGATAGCTAAGATAATTGTACTAATTCTATTAGTTCATGGAAGGAAACTGTGAGTGCTTGTATTGTTTAATCTGTTTTGCATGCCTATATCTTATAATCTGAGCAACTATTTTGAAGATAACAATATGTAATATAGTGACCATTGTTAATTTCTTATCATCTTGTTTTGAAATCGTATACTGTTTTTATTGTTTTGTTCTGTTTTCATTGTTTTATTTTCTTTTAATCTCTTTTAAAAATTAAAAAAAAAGCCAGGCGTGGTGGCTCACGCCTGTAATCCCAGCACTCGGGAGCCTGAGACAGGCAGATCGTTGTGAGTTCGAGACCAGCCTGGGCTATAAAGTGAGCTCAAGGCCAGCCTGAACAGCATAGTGAGACCCTGTCTCAAAAACACAAGGGCCGGGGTTCTAGCTCAGCGGCCTAAGCACCTGCCTGGCAAGCGCAAGGTCGTGAGTTCAATCCCCAGTGCCGCAAAAAAAAAAAAATTTAAAAAAAATCAAAACACAGATTTAATGCTATTGAAATCAAAATACCAACAGCATTCTTCACATAATTGGAGAAAACAATCCTAAAATTCATATGGAACCAGAAGAGACCCAGAATACCAAAAACAATCCTGGGTAACAAGAACAATGTGGAAGGCATCATAATCTCAGACTTGAAGTTATGTTACAAAGCTGCAGTGATTAAAATAGCATGGCACTGGCACAAAAACAGACATTTGGAGGGTAATGTTACAGAGCAGGGAGAGCAAGGAGGCTATTTCTGGCCTCCTTGATGTTACAGTACATTGTGCTCCACAGAGAAAGTACTGGTGCAAGTGAGAGCCAGATAGGCACTGAGTGAATCTACCTTCTTGAGGAAAACAAGTAAATGTGGGCAAAGGAGATCTTAAGAGGGCAAGAGGCAAATGTCATCATGGGCATCCTTTGTGCAAACTTGCAGAGAGGAGCACAAGAAGAAGGACTCAGATGTTTCCATTGACTTCTCAGAATTTTCTAAGAAGAGCTCAGAGAGGGGGAAGGCCATGTCTGCAAAAGAGAAAGGACAATTTGAAGGCATGGCAAAGGCAGACAAGGCTCATTATGAAAGAGAAATGAAAATGTATATTCCCCTAAAGGAGAAACAAAAAAGAAGTTAAAGGATCTCAACATGCCTAAGAGGCCTCCTTAGGCCTTCTTGTTCTCTTCTGAGTGTCACCAAAAATCAAAGGAGAACGCCCTGGGAGAAATGTGGAATCATACTACAGCAGATGACACGCAGCCTGATGGGAAGAAGGCTGCCAAGCTGAAGGAAAAATACAGAAAGGACATTGCTGCCTACCAAGCTAAAGAAAACCTGATGCAGTGAAACAGAGTTGTCAAAGCAGAGAAAGTAAGAAAGAAGAAAGGGCCAGGGATGTAGCTCAGCAGTACAGCACCTGCCTAGCAAGCACAAGGCCCTGAGTTTGATTCTTGATACCAAAAATAAATAAATACATAAATAAATAAACAAATAAATAAGGAGGAAGAGGACGATAAAGATGATGATGATGATGATGATGAATACGTTGGCTCTAGCGCAGCTTTTTTTTTTCTTGTCTATAAAGTACTTAACACCATGTACACAACTCACTCTTTCTAAATAAAAAAATTGAAATGTAAGGCTTTGTAAGATTTGTTTTTTAAACTGTACTATGTCTTTTTATTTATTTATTTTTGTGTAGTTAACATGCTACTAAATGTGTCTGTAAATAGCCCTGTGCTGGTAGTATTTTCAGTAGCCACTCACCTGGCTGGCACAGTGTAGGGGCTGTAAATCAGCATACAAATTTAAAGCAGTCTTGTTAGTGCACAGCACAAATTAGTTATCTATGAGGATGATAGTTTTTCATCTTCTGTTGTCTCCAATGCAGCTTATATGACATAATTGTTGTGCTAACTAAATACCACTCTGTAATTGCAAAAAGAAGTTGCAGCTGTTTTGTAGACATTCTGAATGCTTCTAAGGAAATACCAATTTTTTATTAGAAAAAAAAACTTGAATCAAGGGAACAGAATAGAGGATACAGAAACAACCCCAACACATTCAACTATTTGATCTTTGACAAAGGGGTCAAGAAAAGAATAAATGGTGTTGGGAAAACTTGCTATCCACATGCAGAATATTGAACCTAGACCTATATCTCTCACTGTGTGCTCAACTAAAATCAAAATGGATCAAAGAATTAAATGTTAAAACAGACACAACGTGCTGAAAGATAAAATAGGTAAAACTCTTAAAGTTATAGGCATAGGCAAAGACTTTCTCTTCCTCCTCCTCTTCCTCTTCTTCCTCTTCCTCCTCCTCCTCCTTTTCTCCTTCTCCTTCTCCTTCTCCTTCTCCTTCTCCTTCTCCTTCTCCTTCTTCTTCTTCTTCTTCTTCTTCTTCTTCTTCTTCTTAGCACACATAGGGCCCTGGCTTCAATCCCCAGTGTGCACACACACACAGACACACACACACACACAATCAAGTAGCAAGAACACAAAATAAAAGAAGCAAAAGTATCAGAGAGGGTAAAAAATGAATGATATGAAAAAATAAATAAAAACTTCCCAAAACATGGATAGCTAGTATTCCTGACAAAAAGACAGTAGAGTGAAACTGTATTTAATATTACAGATTCTGCCCTTCCTCCATTGCCCCAAGCCAGTGATGCCTGCAAGTAGAGTGTGAGTCTGCCCTCTGCCTTTCCTGAATGGCCCCCAGGATGCTGATGTTAGTGAATGGAGTGTAGGTCCATGCTCTGTGTTTCCTCCATTGCCCCAGGACAGCTTCCTAGTGAGAGGAGTACAGCGGTGCAGGCAAGAGGTGTACAGCGGTGCTGGTGAAAGGAGTGATGGTGATAGAGGAGACATCCTGAGGAACAGACACCTCCTAAGAAAGCCTCGACACCAGTGATAAGGCCATCTAACATTAGAAATCTAAAAGCATCAACACAGAAAACAAAATAAAATCGAAAATGACAAAACAAAAAAGCTAAACGCAATCCCAAAGCCCAGCCCATCCAGGACAAGTCCAGAACACACCAAGATAGAGGAAGCTGGAAGACAACAATTGGAACTCTCTGAAACGATAGCAGCAGAAGTGAAAAAACAAATGGAAGAGGCTATAGAAGAAATAATCTCTAAGGTGCAAAAAGATATGACTATCAAAATAAAAGACATTAAAGCAGATACAGATAAACAAATAGAGGAGCTCAGGAAAAGGAGGGAAACCATGAATGCCAGCCATAGACAAGAAATAGAATCAATGAAATAGATTCAAACAGAAATACAGGAGATTAGAAACTCCATTGAAAATATATGCAGCAGATTGAATGAAGATGAAAATAGAATATCAGATCTATAAGACAGGAACCCAATTAGTGACCATGAAAAGAAAGATATCTTAAAAATCAAGAAACCATGAAAAATCAATCCAGCAGCTACAGGATGAAGCAAAGAACAACAACATAAGAGTGATTGGAAACAGTGAGAAAGTGGGAGACAGCACAAAAGCCATTAAAAACCTCTTCACAGAAATAATGACAGAAAACTTCCCAAACACGGATAAAGAATTTGACACATAAACAAATGAAGCATATAGAACTCCCAATAGCCACGACCAAAGTAAATCTACACCAAGGCATATAGTAATCACAATTCCAGAAATTTAGCACAATAACAAAATATTAAAAGCAGCTAGAGAAAAGAAACATATCACCTAGAAAGGAAAGCCAGTCAGAATTACAGCAGACTTCTCAACACAAACCCTAAAATCAAGAAGAGTTTGGAATGAAGTATTTCAAGCCCTAAAGGAAAACAATCTTCAGTCCAGATTGATGTATCAAAATTGACAGCAAAATAAGATACTTTCATGACAAAGAACAACTGAAGAAATTTATGATCACCAAACCAGTTCAAGAGATCATGAAGACAACAAATGCAGGAATGCTGATAGAAAGAAGTCACCAGGCAGGGCAAGCAATTAAACAGAAAATACAGGAAACAAACAATAAGGAAACAACATGAAAGAGAATAGCCAATACATATCAGTTATAATCATCAACATAAATGGTCTCAACTCACTAATCAAAAGAAACAGGTTAGCAGAATGGATCGAGATGCAAGATCCAACAACTTGCTGCATTCAAGAAACACATTTACCTAAAAGGAAACTCATAGACTTAAAAGTCAAAGGATGGAAAACAATTCTCCATGCCACAGGAACCCAGAAAAAATCAGGGTTAGCTATTCCAGTTGCAGACAATGTAAACTATAAGACAAAACCGAGCAAGAGAGACAAAGGTCACTATATACTTGTTAAGGGGAAACTCCAAGAAGAAAAGAAAACAATCATAAATATTTATGCACCAAATACAAGCTCACCCAACTACATAAAACAAATATTAACCGACATGAAAAACCAAATAAACACTAACACAATTGTAATGGGGGATCTTAATACCCCACTCTCACAAATGAATAGGCCAATTAGACAAAAAAATCAACAAAGAAATATTAGAATTAAACCAAGCCTGTGAACAAATGGACTAAGTGGATGTCTACAGAGTATTTCACCCCAAAACATCAGAGTACACATTCTTTTCAACTGCACATGGGATGGTCTCCAAAATAGATCATATATTAGCTGACAAAACATGTTTAAGTAAATGTAGAGGAATTGAAATCATTGCATGTATACTATCTGACTATAGCACAGTAAAACTGGAAATCAAAATTGATAAACCATTAACCAACTTCATCATAAAGAGGAAAGAAAAAACACAAATTCAAAAAATTTGGAATGAAAGAGGGGAAATCACAACAGATCTCACAGAAATCCAGGAGATCATCAATACCTAAATGAGAATCTATATTCTAATAAGATAGAAAACAAAAGAAATGGACAGATTTCTAGATACAAATGAATTGCCATAATGAAATCAAGAAGATATAAAAATTCTAAATAAACCAATATCAGTCAATAAAATTGAAAATGTAATTAAAAATTTACCAACATGGGGCTGAGGATATAGTTCAGCGGCACTAGCGCCTGCCTGGCAAGCACAGGGTTGTGAGTCCAATCCCCAGTACCAAAAAAAAAATATATTTTACCAACAAAGAAAAGCCCATGTCCTGATGGACTCACTGCTGAATTCTACAAGAAATTTAAAGAAGAACTAATGCTACTAATGCTGAAACTCTAAAGAAATTGAAACGGAAGCAATATTTCCTAAGTCATCCGTGGAAGGAAGTATTACCCTGATTCAAAAATCAGAGAAGAACCCAACCAAAAAAGAAAACTACAAACCAATCTCCCTAATGAACATTGATGCAAAAATCCTTAATAAGATACTGGCAAACAAAATGTAACAAATCATCAAGAAGATTATACATCATGACCAAGTAGGATTCATCCCAGGGATGCAGGGGTGGTTCAACATATGCAAATCCATAAATGTAATGATACACCATATTAACAGAACCAAAGACAAAAATCACATGGTCATCTCAATAGATGCAGAAAAAGCATTTGACAAAGTCCAACATCCATTCATGATTAAAAACCCTACAGAATATTGGAATAGATGGTCTTTATCTCAATCTGATAAAAAGCCATCTATGACAAACCAACAGCCAACATCATACTAAGTGATCAAAAACTAAAAACTCACTCTAAAATCAAGAACAGGGCAAGGATGCCCATTTTCACCACTCCTATTCAATATAGCTCTGAAAACATTAGTCAGAGCAGGTAGACAAGAGAAAAAATTAAAGAAATAAAGATAGGAAAGGAAGAAGTTAAATTATCATTAATTGCAGATGACATGATACTCCACAAAGAAGATTCCAAAAACTCCACCAAAAAACTTAAAGATTTAATATTCAAATCCAGTATTGTAGTGGGATACTAAGTCAACCTTCACAAGTCCATAGCATTCCTATACACAAGCAACAAACTCACAAAGAGAGAAATTATAGGAAGCACACCCTTCATGATAACATCCAAAAAATTAAATACTTAGGGTTCAATCTAACAAAAGAAGTAAAAGATCTGTACAGTGAAAATTACAGTACCTTAAAAAAGGAGATTGAAGAGGATATCAGAAAATGGAAAGATATCCCTTGCTCTTGGATAGGAAGAAACAGCATAGTGAAAATGGCCATACTCCTAAAGTTGCTATACATATTTAATGTAGTCCCAATCAAAATACCATTAGCATACCTCACAGAACTAGAGAAAATATTCCTAAAAAAAAAAAGTCAGGGGACATCGCAATCCCAGACCTGAAGTTATACTATAAAGCTACTGTGATAAAATCAACATGGTTTTGGGAAAAAAAGGCTTGAGGATCAGTGGAACAGAATAGAAGATGCAGACACAACCCCAAACACACTCAGCCACCTTATATTTGACAAAGGAGCCAAATGTGTTCACTGGAAGAAAGACAGTCTCTTTAATAAATGGTGCTGGAAAAACTGACTTTCCACATGCTGAAGACTAAAACTAGACCCATGTCTATCACCATGCAGTGAACTAAAGTCAAAATGGAACAAAGATCTAAATATTAAAACAGAAACACTAACTCTACTGTAATAAGAAGTAAGTAGAAATCTTGATGACATACAGGTAGGCCAAGAGTTCATGAACAAAACCCAAACTGCATGAAGTACTTGAATCACCAACTGGAATCTCATCTTATTAAAAAATTTTTGCACAACAAAAGAAATCACCAACAGAGTGAAAAGACAACCCATAGAGTGGGAAAAAATTTTAGCCAACTGTTTCTCAGATAAAGGACTTATATCTATAACATACAGAGAACTGAAAAATAGGCCTCCAAATTCAAAGACCCAATCCAAAACTGGGCATCTGAGATAAATATGCTCTTCTCAGATGAAGAAATACAAATGGCAAATAAATAGATGAAAAAATGTTCAACATCACTGGTCATTTGAGAAATGCAAATTAAAACAACACTGAGATTCCATCTCATGCCAGAAATAATAGCTATCATCAAAAAATCAACTAAGAACAAATGCTGAAGGAGCTGTGAGGAGAAAAGAACCCTTCTCCACTGTTGGTGGGAGTGTAAAATGGTACAACCACTGTGGAAATCAGTGTGGAGATTTCTCAAAAAACTAAAATTGGAGGTCCCATTTGACCCAGCTATTCCCCTTCTGGCTATTTTCCCAGAAGAATTAAAAACATTATACCACAGTAATATATGTGCACCCATGTTTATAGCAGCGCAATTTGTAACAGCTAAATCTTGGAAACAACCCAGGTGCCCATCAACTGAGGAATAGACAAAGAGATGTGTTGTTTTCTTTTTATTTTAAAGAGAATAGAACAAAACAAAACAAGACAAAACAAAGCAAAAGAAAGCAGAATAGTGGAAAAAAATTAAAGTTTAAAAGTGTTTTTGTAGAAGAAAAAAACATACAAACACACACACACACACACACACACACACACACACATATATATATATATATATTTACTTTTGCAAAAAGAAGGACAGAAAAATTTAAAAAGAATGAAATTGTCTCCAAGATGTGGATGGGGGAGGGGCAACAGTGGCATACATACGAGAAGACACAGCAGTTAATATAACTTTTTATAGAGTCTGACCCTTGAAAGTACGTCAGTGTTCTATACAAATAAGTACCAAAAAAAGAATAAAATTTAAAAATATGGATAAATGCAAAAAGTTAAATCAACAAGGACTGAGGGAGTACGGAAAAGCCTGAATCTGAGTATAAAATAAAACAAATGGCTCTTGCTGTATTTC
>RJWT010038339.1:0-12893 GCA_004365215.1 Cuniculus paca
AGAAAAATAATATATCTGAGCATTATCCAGGTTGTCCATTTGGAGTTTTGTGATAATAGAAGGGTGTTCTCTGAAGTTGAGGGAGGGATAGAAGAGCCAGTAGAAAAGTCCACAGAAAGGGTTTTCGAGTGTCATCAGGTGGCAGAAACTTCATCTCACGCACAGAGATAGTTTCTCCCCAGAGCACACAAATCAAATGAAATTTCCAGAGTCAACCTTCTGTCTCTCCAGAGAGAAGGCCATATCCCGCTGTATTTCTGATAACACAAACGTTTGGTGAAACGTTTTTTTCACATAAGGAGAAGAACAAAGAAAGATGAAGAAATAGGCCCAGCATCACACAGCTGGTGCACAGTAGGGGTAATTTTTGAATCCAGGCATCCTGACTCCAAGATAAAGGGTGTGTATCTTCAGGTCCACTCACCATCATGCTCCCTACACCTAATTCCTCTTACCAATGCTCTAGTCCAGAAATCTGCTTTCCACCAGGGCCTCAGCCAGTCAGATCTGTCTATCTTAATCCCAACTGTGGACAAGGTTTAAGTATTTCACCTAGAGGGTCCGTCATTACTGACGCAAACTGGTGAATGATAGTAGCTACAAGGCAAAAAGGGACCCCAGGCTCCGCTCTCAGGGAGATTGAGTCTCAGCTCTAACCCAACAAAGTCACCCAGTTAAAGTACTAAGAAGACAATGACAGAGCCAGTTAGTAAAGGGCTTTGAAGATCAAACCAAGTTATCTGGATTCTATAGGCAACTTGTATGTTTATATCAAGACTATAATGGATAATGGTAAGGAAGAAAAAATTAACTTCAAGTTTATTCACTCAGGCTGTGCCTACAGAATATGAGTTCCAACACTAAAGATGAGGGCAGGCTAGACGCTACAGCTATGGTGTTCTACCTTCGATTAAAAGGTGTAAGAAGTAAGGGAGCAAGAGACCTGTGAGGTGATCATACCTGCAGTTCAACAATCACTGTGACCCAGTCCTCCCTGGAGGTGTGGCATGAAGGGGTCCTAAACTGAATCAGGCAAGGAGAGTAAGGGAAAAAGAGCGGATTGAAGTGCAGCACAGAATCCTTAATTGCTGACGAGTATGTACATCTTCAGGGTATAGCATGTGAGGTTTCCCAAATTATTTGACCATTGCCTCCTTCTTTTAAAATAAATATAGCTAGGACCTAGTATTCTGCCAAAACGTACCTTGGAAAATGCTGGTTGAATCACTTTGGCAAAATGAATGGCAGCGATGAATGAGTATTGAGAGTAGTTGTTATGGAGTAGCTAGGAAAGGGAGAGGCATTTGTAGGGATTCAAAGAAGGACAGACAGAGAAGTGAAAGAGCTCAGCATCTGTTCTAATCTGTCAGGGAGGGAAAGAATAGGAAGGAAAACTGGAAGAAACCACAGGACAGAGCACAGAGAAAGGACTGGTTGCTGGGTTGTTTTCTTTGTAAACATGAATAGTTTTGCCATGTTTATATAATATGACCGGGCCTCTCTGTTTTCTGTCCCTTGTAGGATGCTTCTGCCTGGTCTCCTGCATAGAACATTCTAGAAATCAGTCTACTGCTTTACTCTGGGTAGCCCCTTCTGGTTAACCTTGAGGTTCTCCTGCCCACTGCTCAGGGGCTGAGGTTCTTTTAGTTTTTAGATGCACTCTTATCTTCAATCCCTACAGTAGATTTAAGCAGTAATTTACTGAAGGGTTCAAGAGACAAGTCTAGAATGAAATTTCATTGAGGGTGGGAGTTGGTGGGGTGGGAGGAATCCTTGGAGGGGCATTTAGGGCAAATAAGCTTGCCACCAGAGCAATGTGCGTGCCAAATCTCCCAAGGGGTTTTCTGAAATTGTATAGTCTCACACTGGCTCTCAATGGCCAAGGAGGGGCATTGATCCCCTGGATGAGGGATTTTTTGGTAAGCATTACATGTTGCCTTTTTACCTTTGACATAGAGCATCTATATACAAGTATATTTAATCTCTCAAAGAATAATCTTCAAACTATCTGGTCACCTTAAGAAATTCTTACTTTTTTTGGTAACTGCACTAAGACTACCTTCAGAGCTAATGGTCTGGTTTTCTTCTGTTAAGAAAACAAATGCCCTTTTCCACGAGTTATCTAAATGAACACAAAGCTGAACAGTCCCTTTCTACTTCCTGCTTGTGATGGTTTAGATCTAAAATGCCACTCCCCCCCACAAGTCTCATGTGTCGGGAAGGTGATTGGATCATTGGGGCGCTATCCTCATTGGTAGATTAGTCCACTGAGGAGTTTTAGCTGACTTGCTGTTAGGAGGTGAGGCCTGGTTAAAGAAAGGTCACTGGGACGTGACTAGAAGGGTATGTTTTTGTCCCTGGATCCCCTACTCCTCTTCTGTTCCTGCCATGACATGAGTAGTTTCCTCCACCAGCCTCTTCTACCATGCTGTATCTGCCTTGGATGGAAGGGGGGCCATGAACTGAACTCACTGAAATTGTGAACTGAAATAAACTTCTATCCTGGTTGCGGGATATTTCATCCCAGTGACAAGAAAGATAACACAATATCTTTGAGAGTTAGGAAATGGGGAAGAGAAAGAAGGAATCCATGGTATGAGAAGAGTCTAAAATATAGAAAGAAGGGATAATTCAAAGAACCTTATTGTTTTTGTGCTGGGGCTTGGACAGGACATTGAATAGGCTGGGCAAATGCTCTACCACTGAATTACACTGGCAGTTCTTACATTGGGCAAAGTAATGCATGCCTGTTATTTCAGCTACTCAGAAAGTGAAGCAGGAAGATCACAAGTTCAAAGTCAGCTTGGTCAACTTGGTAAGACCTTGCCTGAAAAATTTTTAAAAAATAAATAAAAAGAGGTGGTGATATAGCTCAGCACTTCCCAGGCTCAATTCTCCATACCACCATCACACCACACACACACACACACACACACACACACACACACACACACACACAAAATCCCTGGTCCTGAAGACTTATATTGTTTTTAATTCTGATGATTAGTAAAGTTATAAATAACCTTGGTAAGAAAAATATTTAGTATAATTCATCATCTGAAGAGATGAAAGCACAAAACTTTAAAATAACGCTCCCAGAAAAAGGAATTAAGATGTGTTAAGTATATGTAACAACTTTCCACAAGGAATGTAAACATTATGTATGACACACATGTACTAATAAAAGAAAAAAAGAAAAAAAACATAGTTCTGGTTTTATACATGCCATTAACTACCTTTGTAACCTTGGCCAAGCTACTTCAAGTGGTGTTTTTGTCTACAGAATGATATAATATTACACACTGTGTCTCTCTTACAGGGATGCCATGAAGGTCAAATCAGATTACATTAAAACAGTTATCATTTTAATTACTTGCATTTGCATAGTACCTTATCAGCCACAAAACATTTCTGCATATATTATTCCATTTGCATGAAAGAGTTTTGAAAAGTTATAAAGTGGTATGAAAGGACGAAACTCAAGTTTGGGTACCAGCTCCGTTTCTCTCTGCTTCAATGGGCTCATTAGTAAATTTGGGGTAATAGTATTATCAACCTCCTAGCTGTTGAGAGGATTACATTACAACCTGCCTAGAAGCTGTTAGTTCAGGGCCTGCATGGAGAAACACTAAAAAATGCATTTTGTTCAGGCCATGTCAATGTCACCTCCTAAAAGTTTTTCCAGGCCTCTCTTTAAAACAGCGCTGTTCCATTACCATCTCTTCCTACTCTCCTGCCCTGCTTTGTTTTACTGGGTATCACTTAGCTACCTGATCATATCAACTTACTTGCTTACTTCCTATCTCCTGCACTTGAATCAAATCTGTGAAGATAGATTTTGCCTGCCCTGTTCATCTCTACAGTGTATCCCTAGCATCTATCTAGGCCATATTAGATGCTCAGTAAATATTTGCTGAATGAAGTTATTTGTTATGATTGCTGCTATCATTACCTAAAGTCATCCCCATTACTTTGTCTTTGACTCGCTTGCATCACTGCTGTTAAAGATATCATTTTCAGCAAGGCATGGTGGCATGTCTATAGTCGCAGCAACTCAGGGGGCTGAGGCAGGTGGATTGCTGGAGCCCAGGGGTTTGAGGCCAGCTTGGCAATATAAAAAAACCCTGTATTAGAAAAAAAGGAAAGAGGAAAAGAAAGGCAAGGAAGGGGAAAGATAGGAAAGGAAATGAAAGAAAAAGAAAAAGAAAAAAAAAATTCTCGCTGGGTTTGTAAGACCTCAAGCAATAACGAGGTTGTTGCACTCTCCTGTTTCTCTCTTCTAGTATAGAGGACCACCAGCAGATGACAATCGAGGAACACAAAAATCAGTGCTTAGCCTATTCCAGATTTTGGCCAACAGATATATAAATAAGGTGATAGATTTACAGGAAGCAGACTGCTGTACTCTGTCTTTTGAATACCGTTTCTTTATAGAGCCGTAATTTCTTATGCTCAAAACATGTCTTCTTCCACCATGACTAAAATAAACATTTAGCCTCAAAAAAAACACTAGAGATATATATATGCTTAGATTATTTAGATAATCTAATGGACATTTTGATTAGTCTATGTGAAGATAATTAGTAGTAGACTTTGTTGCTTTTACTTAAACATTGTATTTCCTTTAGATTTTCTGCTTCCTTTGTGAACAGAATGTTCAAAGTTCTGTACAAATCACACTTATGTTGATGCTTTTTCCAGTGGCAGAAAACATAGCTGTGGCAGAATAGAGCCGTGAAACCGCCAAGGCAGAGGAATTTATTCACATGAATCCAGTGTGTGTATGGGAGGGAAGAGGCAACCTATGCCAAACGTAAGATTTTACAACTGGTTTTAACTAAGAATTTCTTTTCTCTCTTTTTGTTGTTTGCTTCTCCAGAGGCAAACAGTGAGTAGATTCTTAAATCAAACACTCAATAACGTGACTGTTAAGCACATGAGCTAATGGAAGACTTTGTTCTTGTTGGTTCTTATTGGTAAATACTGCTATGAGAGTTGCACTGTAGTAGAGTCTCAGAACACCGATATTGCTAATTTTTAGTAGGTTGAGACAAAGAAAATTTCATTTTATAGTTTATAGTGTAGGTGCATTTGATGACATAATAAAACCCCTGTATTCCAGGTGTGGTAGCACATGCCTGTAATCCCGGCACTCTGTCGGCTAAGGCAGGAAGATCACAAGTCTGGGCAACTTAGACAGATCCTATCTTAAAATCTAAAAATTAAAAAAGGATGAGGGGGATTTAGCCCAGTGCAAAGACCCTGGGTTCAATCTCTAGTATGACAAAACAAATAAATAAACAAACCCTTTATACCTGGCTTGTGAGTCACTGTAGAAAATAACAAACTTATTTTATTGGATTTCCTTTCATTTTTGGACAATATGGACAAAAATGCCTCATAAAGCACTTTAAAATTGTAAATATTGGACCTGGAGGGTTTGAGGGAATATTTGGTGTTAAAGAGAAGCTTAAAACAATATCTGCTACTTTGTAAGCAATAGAAACTCAAGACAGATAAATTAATTAGCCCCATGCTTACAGTTGAGGGAACTAAAGATCTGTGAAAAGTAGCTGAGATAGGATTTTAACCTAGGCCTTTTGGGGTAAGTGGAAGCACCTCCTTACATCATAATTGTTCTTATTTTAACAGATGATCAAAACATCTGGTGCCTTCTAGTTATTAATTCAGGAATTTACCCAAATCACAGGGGGAAGCTGTAAAAAATGCAGAGTCCTACACTACTCCCCTCAGAAGCTTTTGTGTGGGGCCCAGGAACCTGAGTTTTGAAACTTCCTTTGTGGTTCTGCGGCAGGTCATCTTATTCAGACTCTTGGAGAAAACATAGGCCCAGCCCAGTAAACCTTAATCTTTCGTGAAAATCCAATGAACTTGTTTCTCAGAAAAATGCACATTTTGCAATCACAGTTTTCTACTAGCTACTTTAGGAGGTTCACAAACGTTCCGAAGACACGGATGCTTGGTTTCTCCTGTCCAAGTTTACTAACAGGCCTAACAAGATGCCACTGCCTTCTCCCTGCCAAGAGATGTCACTCTTCAGCCTCCAAAGAGCTCCTAAAAGACAGTATTTTTTTTTCTTTCTGTTTTCTTTTTTCCTTTCTCCTCAATCACAAAATGAAGCAGTTTATCAGGGAAATGAGTTTAGTGTTTAAAAAGAAGTTTCATCTTCTAAATAGAGCAGACTCCAGTGCAGTGCTTCAAAAAGGTAAGCTGAGGGGCCGAGGGTTTAACTCAGCGGCACAGTGCCTGCCAGGCAAGCGTGAGGTCCTAAGTTCAATTCCTGGACCCCTCACCACCGAAAAAAGGTAAGCCGAAACAGGGTAACAATGTTGTCTATAATCACTATGAAAGCTGGTCTAGAAATCTGCCTGCTTTGATTAAAACCTGCAGTATAGACCAAAGCTTAATAGGGACAAAACCGGAAGGGCTGGTCATTACATTTATTTTCTCACAAGCCCCTTCTCTAGTTCTGTCAGTCCCTAGTTCTTCATTTTAGGCTTTACATCTTCCAATAATCCAAGACTTATGCACTCCTTATTTGAAACACTCATGTTCATAATATTGACATGTTTGAGTGTTCTCAAACATTTATTCGTAATAGATTCTGAATTCTATAAAGCAGGAAAGGTATAAGGAGAACACACTGTTCTCTCTGTAAACCAGGGATTCTAGACTTGGGGTTTAGATATTGCCATGGGTAGAAGTAAGGGGTACAGTGTCTGCAAACAGCCTAACAGTGTATAAATTTCATGTGCTTGTGTACTATTCTGGGAGGTTCTTGGCTTTCATCAAATTTTTTTTTCTTTTTTCTTTTTCCTTCCCATTCTCCTCCTCTCCTCCCCTCCAAATTCTTCAAGGAGTTGTCAATTAAAATTTTAGAAGTGACCATTTACAGGAAGTGTCTCCTCTCATTCACAAAGGGTAGACAAACAAGTAAGTCATGCAATGGAACACAGTGACCGTGGTCTTCAAATCTCAAGTGACAAACACAGCACTGTCACAGTGTGTGTCATGGTTCTGGTTTGGATTTGGAGCACTCGGCTGGAAAGTCCACTTGTTCAGAAACATCTTCTCCGGTATGGAAATCATGTTTTGTGGGAGCCGAAAGACATGTATCAGCGACCAGGGCAGATTATATGAGTTCTCCCTAATTCCTAATGTACTTATAAATCAGGAATTATCATTTCTAATTCATCAGATGGTTAGGAGGCATCAGTAAAATGCTATATATAAAGCCTCTAGCATGGGGACTATCATAGAGTGGATAATCAGAATTTTTTTTGTTTCTTTTTATGTTGCCGGAGGTTTAACACAGAGCCTCACACATGCTAAGCACATGCTTCACCTCTGAACACATCCCCAGGCCAGAAATGTTTGGTTTTGTCCCTCTTCCTCACCACTACACTAGGATTGCTCTACCATGGAGATGCTGAGCACAGACTACTGCCTAGCTGGGCTGACTGACTCAGTCTGGGTTGTGAAACTCAAAGGGAAAACCCAAAGGGGAAAAATTCCTTCAGGAATTCCCATTTGCAGGTCCCTCTCCAAGTCTTATCACAGAGCATGCCTGAGAATCAATTACAGGGATCCACAAGCTATGAAAAGATACCCTCTTTGTCCTTGGAGTTGCTGTACCGTAATAGGGGAAACTACTAAAAATAAGTTAGTAGGAGACACAGGGCATGGGCCACTAAGAATACACATATAAGAACGCTTGGAAACAGGTTGTGATAGAAAGGACAAAGGCATGTGGAGTTGATTTAAGAAGTATTCATGAAGGCAATGATTACTGGGCAATACTTTTAAAGTAGGAGAAGGGAGAAAGCTGAAAAAGGGGAGAACACCACGAGGCAGGCTTAGGAGGGAAGTGGCCGGGGAGCAGTTTTACAGGGCAGCAGCAGGGAAGCCATGTGAAAAGACAGCAGTTAGGTGTGGGGGTGGGGAGATAGCTAATTGACAGAGACCCTTGAAGACATGATTAGGAGTTTTAATTTAATTCAAGAGGCAATTGGCACTATTGTAGACTTCTAAGATGGGTAGTGATATGATCGAAATGGTGCTTGAGAACAATGGTTCTTGCTGCTCTGAGCTGAGTGGATTAGATGGAGAAGCTCTGCAGGAAAGCTGAGCTGAGATTGTTTCATAAACCCAGATGGAGAGGGATCTGAAACAGGATTCAGGGCATGGGATGGAAGGAGCAAACCTAGAATATAATATGGGAAGTAAACATTCATTCATTCATTCATTCATTCATTCATTCATTCCTTTGTTAATCTGGCACTGTGTTAGGCACCGGGATGCCATGGAAACAGGCACAGAAGTTGGAACAAGGAGAGACAATTAAGCAATTACAATATGGAAAGATAAGTGCTGTGACCATTGCATTAGATTTGAGAGCATCTTTTAGGAGCAGAACCTGATTCATGGAAAGACACACAGGTAATCAGCAAAGTCTTCCCCTGAGAAAGTGGCATTTAAGTTTGGTAGTGAAGGAAGAATCAGACACTAACTGAATGAAAAGTCACTGAGGGAAATGTTCCAGGCAGAAAGGCTCAAAATGAAAGGATGGGAGTAGAGCTGTGAGGGAAGCAAAGAATGGTTTTAAGAGAAGCTCAAGGAGGCAAACAGGGTGAGATCAGGCCAAGAAGGGCAGTTAGTCCACAATGTGGATGGTGAACTCTGTTTTAAGGGCAGTGAAAGACAGTGAAGGAGGCATGATTCGTTTTTCATTTTAGAAAATTCCTTCTGGCTAATGGTGGGAGAAACGGATTAGAGGTGGTTTAGGATGGGAATCTAGGAGGCTCATTGCTGTAGTCTAAGGGAGAGTGGTTGGGAAGTGGAGTTGAAGACATGGTGATGAATTCAAGATGGAGAATTTATGGAATGAGAAAGAGATTGAAAGGAGGAGAGAGAGTATGGGAGGAGATGTCATCAGCCCGGGCAGGGAAGAGATATTGCTTAGGGTCATACAGCTAAACCAGTGGAAGCATCAGTGCTAGAATCCAAGTCTTTAGATCTTTAAACAATATATTTCTTATACCTTCTCATCATGCTCATGTTTCCCTAATATATGTGAAAATAGTTACTAGATTCATAACATCTGTTTTAAGTTCCTCATCTATAAATTCTATCTGTCATTTCTGGATGTTTCCATTGTTTGTTTATTTTTCCTGGATGTGGGTTATACTTTTGTTCTTCTGTGTATGCCTGGTAATTTTTGTTAGACGCTAGACCCTGTGAATTTTATATGCTTGGATGCTAGATTTCATTGTATCCTAAAGAGCCTTGGACTTTGTTCTGACATGCTGTTAAATTACTTGAAGATGAATTTGGTCCTTTCCATATGTTTTCTTTTAAACTTTTTCAGGAAAATCTAGACAAGCATTTGGGACTTCTTCTTACAGTCATGATAGAGTAATAAGGCTTGAATTTACCCTCCCACCTAAAATAACAGACCTTAAAATACAGTAAATATTTTTCCTTAAATGTCTTGTGTAATCTAGATTGCACATACTTACATTTTACTTGGTGTGGAATGGATCCCAGAGACAGTGAACAGAGTGAAACTGGAAAAATCCGAATTACCCACAGATTTTTGCTTGTGTCCAGGAAGGATCACATACTAACAGAATTGCCTTTCTGCCATAAACAAATGAAAACTATATAAAATATTTGAAATGACAATGTTCAAACATATCTTTACAGAACTAGGTTAAATTTAAAAACTAACCCAGCTTCAAATTTCCAGAACATAACAGCAGTTCACTCTTTAATCAACAATAATCACCAGGAAACTCTAGATGCTTGGTAAAACTCACCAGGACATTTGCTGGTTAGTGTTCCTTAGTTGTTAGTGCAATGACTTATTAACCATTATTCATTTATTCAGTTCTCTAAGCTTCATCTCTAGTTTCTGTTGGTGTAACGGAAAGTCATGGTCGTCAATGTATGTTTGCCTATGGGCAAATTAGAAAAAATGCTCTTGCTTTAGCATAAAATTCTGATTTGAATACTACAAAAATCTTCGTTGTCATTTGCCAGAAATTTTTCATAATAAATGTTCAAATCTACTATGTAAATGGCACCCTTGAGTTTGAGATAAATGCCCTGGACCAGTGAAAACAAAGGTACAGGTATAAATTATTAAGTTGTAAAGGATTAATGTGAAGTCACACATAAGAAGGAAATCTCTTCCCAGCATTGTCATAGAAAGTGACTCTATTGTGACATTGCTCTTGGCTTCCAACTAATGTTTTATGTATTCCTAGAACCTGGTGCTTGTTCACTAAAGGTGTTTTCCACCATATAGGACAGATATCTTAAAGGATGACCAATTCCATGAAAGAATTCCCCATCTGTCTGGTATATCATAATTTTTGCAAAAAAGTAAGGACGTCAAAGGCAAAACTGAAATACAAGGAATCCAACTAAAAGAAATGTCTGTTGTACAGTCTGTGACAATGTTAGCATTGGAAAATGACATCCGTTTTAGAGGCTGTTGGTTGAGGATAGTAGTAGTAACAGTACAAAAGTTATATTGAACTTGTTGAGTATGTATACCCATGAGTTTATAATCACAATGAAAAGAGAAACTTTCTTAAAAGGAAATGGAAGATCATTGGAGTAAATACATAGGATGACAAAATAGGATGAGTTTTTATTTTTATTGATTTTGTTAGAGGTTAGTATACATGAGTATTAATTTATAATGTGCAGATTTTTTTTCTTTTAAACTAGCAAGGATAAAAGAGCAAACATAGAATTTTCTAATCCAAAATATCCCTAAGAAATGGTTGTTGAACCAGAAAACAAAATGCCTGTTAAGCACAGGTGAAGAACAGACAGAAAGGGCCAGGAATATAGCTCAGTGGCACAAGTGCCTAACTGGAAGTGTGAGATCATGAGTTCAACCCCCAGTAACAAAAAAAAAAAAAGCAACAAAAGCAAAACAAATAAAAAAAACATAAACAATAAAAAAATGAATAGACGGAAGTCTGTCAAAAGCTGTCTGTGAGCTGATCAACATTGGAAGTCACTAGAAGTTACTAGTGAAAAACAGGAGTGAAATCCATGCTCCAAAATAACACATTACCCATGATTCTCAAGAAGGAGAATTTCTGGTAGCCCCTCCTAACTACCATGAGATGTGGATGAGGCAAGTAGATGTTTCCAACATATTTAAAGACCCAGCACAATGAGTAAGATATGGCCATCCTTTGCACACAATACTTAAAGTGTACGTCAGTCCTAAGGATACATTAGGCTTTGAAGGATTAAAATGTAGTTGAAAGGCAGGAAATTAGTCATCCCATGATTAAATAAAGAGGGACCCATCTAATAACCTTTATATGGCCCAATGGGAATCTCTTTAAGCTGCAAAACCAAGTCCCAGTTCCCAAACAATACTCAGTCAACAACCCAAATTCCCTTTGTTTTGAGATTTTTTTTTTGTCTTTCTTTTTTTAAGTCCTGGTAAAATTAGTGCAATCCCAAGAAGATGTATGTGTAGTGTTTAGTACATTTTCACATCCTCATCATCATGGTTCAGTTTCTTTGAGATTCTGAAACTGTATTAAGGAGATTTATTGAGAAGTACTCAGCTGGCCAATCTCTATGTAGAGTGAGGAAAGAAGGATTAAACAGAAGGTGAAGTTGAACCACAATGCCGTCATACTAAAGGTCTCAGCCAGTCTTGCAGATTGCTATGAAGTTGGGGTGACCTCAAGTTTATCCCGAGGGCCCAGGCCTTTGTTCCTGTTGTAGACCAGTCATTAGATACAGGGAGGCATTTGGGAGCAGTCAAAAACTTTGCATCTCCTATTGGCAGATACTCTGAGCGGGCTCAGCAAGAGGCTGTTAGCTGCTGTCTTGATAGCCGAAGGGAGGATCTTGGTGGCACATTACAGCATTTACTATACCCAAAAATATGATTCCAGGGAGATTTAAAAGATGAGACTAAGATAAGCATAAACAAACGCAGTTTAAATATTCAGCCCTTGCCTTTATAGCTAGTTTAATGTAAAATATGCAGTTCTGTAATTATCGTGATGCTCTGTTGTCTGCCACTCTCAAGTGTTAAGAGCATTTCAGAGATGAACGACTGAAAAATCGCAATTCCATATAACTTTGAGCAGAAGCGCTCTATGGCCATATTTAAGTCTTGGAAAGGTGCTGAGACTGAAGCAGGGCATCAAGCACCAGGAAAAACACTTGATGTCTATCAGTGGGGGAAGTTAGAGAAAACATCCTGGAGAAGCCAGGCATGGTGGTGCTCGCCTGCAATCCCGCTTCTCTTGGAGTCTGAGGCAGGAGGGTCAGAGGTTTGAGCCCAGTCTGGGCAATTTAGTGACTGAGTGAAACCATGTCTGAAAACAAAAATAAAAAGCAGCTGGGGATGTTGCTCAGGGCAGAGGCCCCGGGTTCAGTCCCAAGGACCACAATACATAAAGAAGTAAATAAACAGTCATGTGGGAAGGAGTGTTAGTAAACTGAGTCTTAAAATGGATAGAATTTCAAACTGGAAAAACTAGTATGTGACATTATATGTTTTAAATTTCATCATCTCTACCATCACTTTATGTTACTTTTGATGCACTTACTAATGATTTGAGACATACAGGGGTGATCAAAATATATAGGCAATATTTAAATTTTAAGATTTGTATCACAGCAAAAGACACATTACTGTGAATCTCTCTCAAAATACTTTCCCTTGGTTTGAACATACTGATCCCATCATTGTTGCCACTTTCTGAAACAGTTGTGGAAGTGCTCTTTTGTGAGTATCTTCACAAGGTGTGATCAAAAATACAGTGAATGGCCGGGGATCTAGCTCAGCGGTCTAAGCACCTGCCCGGCAAGTGCAAGGTCGG
>RJWT010038340.1:0-12900 GCA_004365215.1 Cuniculus paca
ATGGTTTCCCTCATTTTCCTATGCTCCTCTATTTTTTTATCTGTGTCTTCTTTAGAGATGCTTAGTATTTCTTTTATTATGGTTTTCATTTCTTGTTTTACCTAGGATAGAATTTCTGTTCTAATTTCTCTTATAGCTTCCTGAAGTTGTTTCTTCACTTCAATTGAGAGCACTTCAGACATTTCAGGTGTGCAATTCTTGATCTCCATGTTTTCTTCTTGTGGAATTGCGCTGCTTGGGTTGGACGCCAGAGATTGCCCTCTCCGTCTTTGTCTTGGCATATTCTTGATTTCTTCCATCCCGGAGTAGTGTGGTCCCAGGCACCCCAGCACTGGCCACAACTTCTCCGAAGCTAGATTGTTTGTGTTTTCTGGCCAGTGCTGGCTACATACATCTGACACTGGGCACCTATGTCTCTGCACTGAGCTGGGCACCAAGCCACCTGGGGTTTGCACAGGAGCAGACCTGGTCAGGCCTTGCAAATCTAAGCTGTTGAGGAACTTATGTGGTGTTGCCTGAAACGCGCCTGGGAGCGGATCTCCAACCAATCAGCTTCCGCGGGTCCATCCACAACCTGGAGCTCCCAAATGACTGGTTTTTCTGGCTTCGTTTCCCAGCAACTTCCGAGGGTCTGCCCACAACCTGGCGCTGATGCCAGAAAGGGTTAGCAGTCTTGACCCTGGGCATAACCTGCCCGACTCCAAAATGGCACCCAGCTGATCACTCTTTCCCGTGGGGCGGGGGAGTGGTGGAGTATGGACTGAAACCTTCACAAATTGTGAGCTAAATAAACCATTCAATCCTTAACTTTGGGTGTCCAGTATTTTGTCTCAGCAAGGAGAGAAAAGTAACCAAGACAGTGTTCCATACTCAGGGGCTAAATTTATGGCTGGTGGGCTCCTCAAATCTTACTATGACCCTGTAGAGGTTATAAACTTGATGCTTTAGAAGCCCTCAACCAGTAGCAGTGACCATTATCATTACAGCCTTATGGGAAGTACCTTGACCAAGAGGTTCTCACACAGATCTTTACCATAGAGGTGAAATTTACCAAAGTAAGCCAACTGTTTTTCCAGTGATGGCAAGGCTTGGATTTACAAGAAAACACAGGCTAAAATTTGAACTGGGGGAAAAGGTGCAGCCAGCGCAGATCTCCGAGTCCACCACTCTCCTTCACCCATGCGCCTCTCCACAGAGACCTCTAGGGTCAACCATAGCTGGGACCATGACCACAACCGCGACCATGTGTCTCCAGGCTCAGGTCTTCTGGCAGGGTGAATCCAGCTTCAGGCTGAGGTGCTGCCAGCCACCACCTTCTTCTTTGTTTAAATTCTTTTTATTCTCTTTGTGGGCTTCAATTCATATTTTAGATCCTTCCTTGGTCCAGGGGACCCAGTTCCTTCCTTCTTGTCCTCTCCATGATGTTATATTCTAGCATCTGAACTGTTTCTCTCAGAGAGACTGTTTACTCTGCTGCTTACTGTTCCACCACCTTTTCCCCCAGTTCAAATTTTAGCCTGTGTTTTCTTGTAAATCCAAGCCTTGCCATCACTGGAAAAACAGTTGGCTTACTTTGGTAAATTTCACCTCTGTGGTAAAGATCTGTGTGAGAATCTCTTGGTCAAGGTACTTCCCATAAGGCTGTAATGATAATGGTCACTGCTACTGGTTGAGGGCTTCTAAAGCATCAAGTTTATAACCTCTACAGAGTCATAGTAAGATTTGAGGAGCCCACCAGCCATAAATTTAGCCCCTGAGTATGGAACACTGTCTTGGTTACTTTTCTCTCCTTGCTGAGACAAAATACTGGACACCCAAAGTTAAGGATTGAATGGTTTATTTAGCTCACAATTTGTGAAGGTTTCAGTCCATACTCAGCTGGCTCCAAGGCAGAGTGGCACATGGTAGAGGGCAACAGTTCATGGTGGCAGAAAACAGCACAAGTAACAAGAGCAAAAGGGGAGGAGCACGGACAGAAGACTCTTTCTGTCCCTTATATTGTATGTAGGTGACACCCACTTGGGTGTAGCACTCACACCCATAATCCCAACACTGGACCATAAGCCATTCCCAAACTCTAGAAGCCTGCCCCCCTTGACTACACGAGGCTTTGGGGGGACATCCAGACTCAAACCATAACAAACGTGATACTCTTTTGCTAAGTAATTTTGTTCTATGACTCAATCATGACAAGCTATGGCAGGAAATCTTGTCCCTTTCTGTACAATTTGTTAATATTCATAGGTCCTGTCAAATCTGCCTGTTTTAGTTACTTTCTCTTTGCCGAGACAAAATTGTTGACACCTACAAGTTAAAGGAGGAAAGATTTGTTTTAGCTCACACTTTGGAGAAGTTTCAGTCCATAGTCAGCTGGTTCCAAGGCAGGGCAGAATAGCAGAAGGGCCTAGCAGAGGAGAAACAGTTCATAGAGTACCAGCTAAGAGGCAAGCAAGCCTTCTTTCTTCTTTTCTTTTTTTATTCCATCCAGGCTACAAACCTATTGATTAGTTCCACCCACACCCAGGATGGGTCTTCCCTCTCCAGTAAGTCCATCTCCCACACTCAGGTCTATGCTAAACCATTCAGTGGACAAATCTAGTATCACATACCATTATCCAGACACTCCCAAAAGCCTCACATGCAAACACATGAGGCTTTGGTAGGGGGGACATCTAGACATAAAGCACGACACTTACTACTGGTCTAACTTATCTAGATTTCTTGCTGATACGAAACTGAAGAACCAGAATCTTGTCAGAGTGCTTTTCTTGCTTGGGCTCACATTTCTCTTTGCTGACCATCAATATTTGCTAACCAAAACAAAACAGAAAACAACCATCTTTTTCATGGAGGGCTAGCATTTACATGTCTTGTTTTGCTTCAAAAAAGGACGTGGAGAAAAGAAGTGAAAAGAAATCTTGGAAAAACTGCCAGCCTAGCTCTTAGCATTTTCTTGGATCCTAAGGAAACTCCTGGCCATATTCAGTGTTTTGTTTTCGTTTGTTTTACTTTTGTCAAAGGTGAAGGCCACTGTTGCAGGTAAAATATTTTACTCTTTGTTTTGCCAATATTTATTCCTCATGCCTGTTGTGCCTCTCTGTCATATCTCAGGGTAGAAATTCCCTTATGAGCAGCATGATTAGAAATGCAATGAGGACTATTAAATATATTTGAATACAGGCAACAAAATTGCCATGCAACCCATCTCAAGAGACCGTCCGAGGTATTATGTGTGTGCATACGAATGAATCCTGCCAACACACGCTCCCTTCATTTATTGCCTTCTTTCATTCTTCCTTTTTGACTAACTCCTTTAAGTTGAGGCTCTTAGTCCCCCAGCTACATGACTCCTAAACTTATGCTAATCTCAGAAAGCAAGCACAGATGCGGAAAAATAAAGGGGCAGTGGGGAAGAATGGGAGAAACCAAAAAGAAGACAGTTCTCATAGCAGGGAAAGCTGAGGTTTGGAAGGCTTCTCTCTCATGGTCTTTCAGAAGCTGGCTTCCTATACACATAACTATCTTGTTGCAGGAGTTCTGTACCCGAGTGCTCAGACTTCATAGTGA
This sequence comes from Cuniculus paca, assembly GCA_004365215.1. NCBI lineage: Eukaryota > Metazoa > Chordata > Mammalia > Rodentia > Cuniculidae > Cuniculus > Cuniculus paca. The sequence goes on from RJWT010038340.1 coordinate 3,568, forward strand.
GAACAACTGCCAGTGTTACCTGTGATTATTTGACGATTATACGTGATGTTTGATGACCTTCTAATACAGGCAACCAGGGTTATGTGTTTTGTTTTGTTTTTTAACAAGCCCCACACAATGGCAAAATCCAGATATTAAGTGGAATACTTTTCAAGAGCAATAATATAATAGCAATAATAGCTCACATTTATTGTTACTGCGCTTTATGCCAGAATGTAATGGCATGCTGCCTCTACTATTATCTCATTTAATCCTCACTATGATCCTATGAGCAAGGCTCTATTATCATTTCCATTTCATGGGGAAGAAGTTAGGGCTCCTGGAGGTGAAGTATTATGCTCGAGGTCACACAGTCGCTCAGGGACTCTGGTGCCTCCCGTCTTGGCCACCGTCCCTTCACCACTTCCTCTTCACAGTTAGGTACTTCTCAGGCTGAAGAACTTCACCAAAGGAGAAAAAGGACTATTCCTCTCAGTCAGAATGAGTGGCATCAACTCCTGGAATGGAATGTTTCCAAAAGTCCCTGTTTAATTTTCCATATATCAGGGTGTCACATGACAATTCATGAGAATGACAAATTAAGATTGTCCCGAGCAAGGAGCCCCACGTGCCCAGCCTGGTCCCATGAGAGTCTGACGGCAACCAGGGCATTGTTTTGTTTTGTTTTGTTTTGTTTTTTAAAACTACTCTCCCTTGCCTATACTTACCCCTCTTGCAAGGTATTAACACAAATACCATGTAGTCCAGAATAGTTCATTAGTTTAAAATTATTTTTCTTCCCAACGAAACTCCAGATTTTGGTGGCTTTGGGGCACCCAGACAACTGGATATGTGTCTCCATAGATACCATAGAAATGTGGATAACCAGAGTCAGAAATGGGGATGCACACCCACATATTCTTTGCCTTCTGGATGTAATCTCTTAGGATTGTCAAATAGTGGCCAACCAAGAGAAACAGAGATGAGAAGGTATGTACTAAAGATAAAACTGAGCTGATTACAATGGGAACATTTATATATACATAGTGAAAAATGCTCAGACCGCTTCAAAGTTGCATTTTTTAAATTTTTGTTGAAGTGTAACATACGTGCCAAAAAAGTGCATAAATCAGGAGTGCACAGCCTGATGAATTTTCACAAAGTGAACACTAATAGTAGCCTAATAAAGAAAGCATTACCAGGACCCCCAAACTCCCTGCTGCTCTGCTGGGTGCTTTCCCCCCATCAAAGTATTCACATTCTTGACTTCTAATCCATAGATGAGTTTTGTCTATTTTTGAACTGTAAATGGAGCCACACACCACACTGTATTTTGTGTGCTTATATTCTTTGGCTCAGTATTATGTCTGTGTATTTGCCTGTAACAATAGTTTATTCATTCCTATTTTAGAGTATTTTATTTCATATATATATCTCAATTTATTCACCTAATCTGTTGTCAATAGACTCTCAGGCTGTTATGAACAGAACTGGTACAAATATTCTTGTACACATTTTTGAGTGAAGATGTTTCCATTTCTCTTGGGACAGCTGTGGATATTAAAAACAGATTTTCTTGGCAGACCATTCGGGGCCCAGGAAGAGAAAAGCCATATAGCAACTCCCGAGAATCGGCCATGCTGGGACTGGGAGGAACCGACCAATGAGCCAACTAGCCAGCCTTTCTGGTAAGCTGTGCAGACCATGCGGGGCCCAGGAAGAGAAAAGTCAGCACCTCCTGTGAGCCTACTGGCGCACAGGCAGTCACCAAACCCCTTCACCCCGTAAGCCACCCGCTGGTTTGGGATCAGTCTGAGTTGATAGCAACTGAGGTACAGAAAGGAACTGAAGGATTGTATTGTTTGGTGTAATTTACAGGCCCGGGGCCAGCAGTCTGAGCATCTATAAGGGGGGATAACAGTATGCAATATGGCAAATATGGGGGATTTTTTTCTATCTTGTTTTTGAAGTCCAATAGTGTTCTCACTGTTCTGTTTTGTTTTTATTAATTTTTAGTTTGCTTTACTCAATATTCTGTTTTGATTGGCTTTATTCGGTTTTGTGTTGATCTGATTTTGCTATATCTGATGGAATGGACAACTACTGTGAAGATAACAAGATATACTATGGTAGCCATCGTTGTTTTCCTATTATCCTGCTTTGAAGTTCTGTATCAATTTCACTGCTGTGTTTTGATTGGATTTATTCTGTTTTGTTTTGCTGAGTTTTATTATCTTTAAAATAAAATTTAAAAAAAAACAGATTTCTTACCTGTTTTCTGTACTATTTTAGGTGACACTTAACCCATGCCTTCCTGATTGCTGTTAAAGCTATACGATTCTATTTTTGTCTCTTTATTCTTGCCTCCTCCCCAATTTTTGTTTTTCCTCTACTTGAACTTTCTTTCTTCCTAAAACAAAACTGACCTCACACACTGGGAAAATCTAAAATGCATAGCTCCTAGCTCGTCATCTGAGGCCGTAATAATGATTGTTCTGTTGTAAATTACTTTTCATCCCAATCCTCACTGCCTGGAAAGGTCAAGCCTTCATCCCTTGTGTGTTCTGTGGGAATACATGGCACATGTGACCAAAAGTAGAGTACCTTCGAACAAATTCAGAAAGATTTCTGGTCTTCTCATGAGAAAATTTTTTTTTCTTTCTCTCTCTTTTTTTTAAGGTAAAAGAATTTATATTTGATTCTTCAAATCCAGTTCATTTTAATATGAGCCATTTTTGTATGCAAAAGAGTGCTGACACCAGCAAGTTTTATAGTACTGATTACTATGGAAACATTTATCTATAAATATAAAATCCTTTAAAGCTTAGCCTTTTATCTTTATAGAAAAAGGCCTGTTTATGTCACTTCTAAGATTCCAGCTTTAATGTAGACATGAGCTATTCTAATGCCAAACAAGATAACCTCAGTGTTGGAACCACGCAAGCTTTGAAAAATGGAATTTGTGCTAAAACTATTATTTTTTGATAAAATATTAATAATGAAATAAAAATATTTAAGGACACTTACTTACACTTAAGGCTATAGTGTGTTGAATTCTTTTTATTGAATTTAATATTGTGAATATGTTTGTTATTTTTTTTCCCCTTCTAATTTATTGTTTCCCATTTTTAGTGTCTGGGTATATGGACTTATATATGAGTTTTTAAGTTGCAGCAATAGCTGAAATGGAAGTGATTTGCTCATTAACCATTTTTCCTTTGGCATACTAATGAAGTTTTCTTAAAAACTCATGCAAAATCAGATAGAGTGAAGTAGTATCTTTGTTTTGCTCTTTGTCTTTTTTCTCTTTTTTCAAGTGTAATACTTTTTTTTTATTTTAAAGAGAATAAAACCAACCAAAATGAAACAGAATAAAGCCAATCAAAACTAAACAATGAAAGCAATATAGGACTTCAAAACAAGATAATAGGAAGTCAACAATGGCCACTATAATGCCTCTTGTTATCTTCAAAATAGCTGCCCATCCCATCAAAGTGCAATACTTTAAATAACCAGATGTTTATAAGAGAAAAATATGGCAAAATAAGAGGGGAGAGGCTGCTAGCTGATCCACAGTGGAGCACTTGAAGCTTCTCTGCTTCTCTATGGTGACAGGCAACTGGATTTAGATGAAATGATGAGAAGAGAGAGCCCTGTGGTCTCTTTCCTTCCAGGCACATCTCTGCCTGAACATGGTAACTAACATTTGTCCCCACATTTTAAAACTCAGTCACAAAGTCCAGAAGTTACAGGGTATTGCCCCAAAAGAATATCTCTGTCTATTCCATAATCCAATTTTACCGTTATTATTTCTCAAATACCTGTGCATTTATGTTTCAAATGTGTCTTTAATCTAACAATTTCAAGTTACACCAAAATGACTGCAGTCTTACCAGTTAAAACCCTGTGAGGGGATTGGGGATATAGCTCAGTGGCAAGGTGCCTGCCTGGCAAGTGCAAGGTCCTGAGTTTGATTCTTAGTACCAAACAAACAAACAAACAAACACAAAACAAAACAAAACAAAACCCTGTGATACTCTTTTCTACCTCTTCTCATTAGCAGTCCCCCCTTCTTAAAAAATCATAGTATAACAAAACGTATAAATGCCAAGATTTACCACTGTGCCTTATCAATGCAGTTTTACAGAAATGACAGAAATATAGGGAAGGAGAGATTTGCCTCAAGCGGGAGGAAGGCACATTCTGCAGTCTTGTGCACATACCAGTTGTCATTGAAGAGTTAAAGTGCTACATGACAAACTCCAGAAGAGCTGCTTCCCATCATAGCTCCAAGGATGGGAATGAGATGCCAGAAAAGTGTGGCTGCAACAATGAAGCAAATTAACTTTTTAATTGCCAAATTTCTACTTATTTATCTTGATGGCATGTGAACAGAAGTTTAAAAATATCTTTATGACACCATCAGTTTAGGCATTTAAGTGTTGTTAAGAACAATTTCAGTTGCTAGACAAATCTTCAGTCTGAAGGGAAGTGAGAGCCATTAACAGAATATGGGCAACCCAAAACTGTAGACTCACAATTAGAAGAGGCCAGACACTTATCTATGCTGATCCACCCATGTCTTAGCTAAAATACTATAGACTCAGACAGAAAGAACATACTTAATAGCTATTAAACAGCAGTAGCTTCAGAGTCAAATCTTTTTTTCAGCATTCTCTTTTGATCTACAATTTTCTTTCTTTTGAGCACTAGCAAAAGGGATTCAACTGTGGATTGGGTGTTTAATGCTAGAGACAGCAGCAACACATATGGCATATGCATTGCTATCAAAGGGAATAGACAGAACTGACTTTGGAGAGACTGTAACACAAGGAATGCTCATTGGCACACTTCTGCTTCCATTGTCTCTTTTTACCCTCTCCATTGTCTCCAAGCTCCTCACTGAACCCACATACCAAGGTGTACCTCACTCGTAGGTTTAATCCACCCTTGATTTCTTCCCCTATAACATAGAAATGCTAACTTCACACACTTCACAGTGTTGAGATTGCACAAGATATTATCTATGATACCTTTAATCTCATGTCCATCACATGTAAGGCATCAGTGAGTAATAGTTTTAATGATTTCTGCTAACTTCTAAAGGTATAACCCACCGAAGGGTACTTAGAATATAAGATGGGACTTGAAGATGGGAAAAGCAGGTAATGTATGAGGATGGTATATTTCAAGCAGAGAGCTGCCTATTCCATAAATGTTTGTGGGGGATCCTCTTTACCAAACCTTCTGCATGGGGCCTGGGAGTATAGGATTCAGCAGTCACATTTTTCTTCACTTTATGAAAAATCTAGTGAAGTCAGCTAACTGCTGTGGTTTGAACATTGTTCATCCCCTCAAATTTATGCAGAGCATTAATCCTCAAAGTCTTACATTAAGGGTATTTGGAGGGTGAAAACTTAATCTAAGTTGTTTACAGATAGGGGTCTTGGGAAGTTATTATATTTAGATTAATTCTTTGGGGTTAGAGGCCCTTGATTGAAATCTGGTGGCTTTATTAGGAGAGGATATGAGACTGCACAGACATTGAGGTACATGTGCACTTTTGCCATGATGTGATACAGCCCAGCCTCTACAGAACTTGTGCTTTGCTATTTGGACCTTCAGCCCCCAACACTGTGAGATAAATAAACATCTTTTCTTTATCAAGGTATCCTGCATCAGGCATTTTGTTTTAGTAGTGAAAACCTGACAAATAATACATCAAACATAAGAAATAACCACAAGTGTCTACGTATGTAACTACAATTGTAATGAGAGTAATAAAGGGGGAAAAACACAGGGAAGCATGCAGTTCAAAAGAAAAACTCAAGGAGCCTCTGAGAAGAGACATTTAAGTTACGTTAGTCAAGGAATAGATAAAGGAGGTGAAAGAAAGCTCCTCCTGGCAGCAGACATGGGTGTGCCTCTTTAGAAAACAGGCTTTGGTAAAGCGCTAGGATGTGTAAAGAGAAGAAATTGGTGTATGTGGGGAGACTGACTGCCTCCTCTCTTCCTCTACCCAGTCCCCGTGATCTATTGGCCCAACTGCCGGGAACTCAAGTGTCTGGGTGGTAATAGGAGAAACCACACCACAGTGACTTCTCATGTTGAATTGCAGAGAACAAAGCCACTTCCTTTACTCTTCACAAAGCAGTTGGTCACTTCCCTCTTTATCCCTTGCTTAAGTGGAACTGTGTAAAACTCAGCCTCTTACTTCTCAGTAATTGCCCACCCAAGTGAACCTCCCAGGGATCTGAAGCCAAGTTTGGCTTCAAAGTACCTTTCAATTACAAACCAAAGGAAACTGCAAGGTTTTCTAAAGTTGATATGAAACTAACTTTACTGTTTTTTCTTTTTTTTAAATTCTATTTTAAAGATAATAAAACCCAACAAAACAAAACAGAATAAATCCAATCAAAACAAAGCAGTGAAATTAGTACAGAACTTCAAAACAGGATAATAGGAAAACAACAATGGTTACCATAGTATGTCTTGTTATCTTCACAATAGTTGTCCATTCCATCAGATATAGAGAAATCAAACCAAAACAAAACAGAATAAAACCAATCAACACAGAATATTAAATAAAGCAAAACAATTAATCTGAACAAAATAAAACAGAACAATATTGGATTTCAAAAACAAAATAGAAGGAAATCCCCCATAACTGCTATATTGCATACTGTTATCCTCCCTATAGATGCCCAGCTGCTGGCCTCAGGCCTGCAAAGTCAACCAAGCAATACGAGCATTCAGTTGCTTTTTGTACCTCAGTTGCTATCAACTCAGCCTGTCCTCCAAACTAGCAGGTTGCTGGGGGTGGGGGGTGATTCTCAGCCCATGCGCCAGTAGGCTGACAGGAGGTGCTATGTGACTTTTCTCTTCCTGGGCCCCGCATGGCTTGCTTAATATTATTTCTTAACTCAGCAGTGAACTGAACTTTAATTCTTTCAAACAAAAGAACTAGGGAACTTGTTTGAACTAGACCTTAGCTAATGTATTTTTTTAAACTAATAAATCAGAATATTGACATATTTTACAACCTTGAACCTGAACAATTATTTAATTTAGTTTGGACTCATGTCCTGAAGAAAGAATAATTATTATGTGGGAAGTGAAAGATTTTTATGTTTGTATTCTTTGTAATCAGAATTCTGATAAGAGTTGTTTGGGAAATTTCAAAATTGTTTTTCTTTCTTTCTGTCTCTCTCTCTTTTTAAGAAAATTTTGGCAAGGAATATGTATGTCTTGTTGCCAGCCCAGGAATTCCACATTTTCTCCTCTGTAATTTTTTAAATTTTATTTTAAAGAGAATAAAACCAAACCAGACAAAACAGAATAAAGCAAATCAGAACAGATCAATGCAAGTGATACTGGACTTCAAAACAAGACAACAGAAAATCAACAATGGCCACCATAATGTCTCTCGTTTTCTTCAAAATAGCTGTCCATACCATCATACACAATAAAATCAAACAAAACAAAACAAAACAGAATAAAACCAATCAAAACAAAAGAATGAAAGCATTACAGGCCTTCAAAACAAGATAATAGGAAATCAACAATGACTACAATGGTGTTTCTTGTTTTCTTCAAAATAGCTGTCCATATCTTCACACATAATAAAATTAAATAAAACAAAACAGAATAAAACTAATCAAAACAAAAGAATGAAAGTATTATAGGACTTCAAAACAAGATACTAAGAAATCAACAATGGCTACCATAATGTCTCTTGTTTTCTTTAAAATAGCTGCCCATACCTTCAGGCATAGTAAAGTCAAACAAAACGAAACAGAATAAAATCAATCAAAACAAAAGAATGAAAGCATTATAGGATTTCAAGTCAAGATGATAGAAAATCAACAATGGCTACCATCATGTCTCTTGTTTTCTTCAAAATATCTGTCCATACCTTCACACCTAATAAAATCAAACAAAACAAAACACTAAAATCAATAAGAACAAAAGAATGAAAGCATTATAGAACTTCAAAACAAGATAATTCTCCTCTTTAATTTTTAAGTACCTCTAAGCTCTGTGAGAACCAGGAAATTGAGATTTATATGAAAGTTTAAAAATAAAAATTAAAGGTTTGATTCTTGATGCTCCTTCTCACTTTAATTCATCATTATGTTTTATTTTAGATCTGGTGAGGGAAAAATAATTTGAGTTTTTATTTCTCATCAAAAGTCTCTTTTATGTGAGGAGACATGGAAAAACCAAATAAGATGTGGTTATGTAGTGAAGTGCAAAAACAAAAAAAAATTTTTTTAACTGAACACATCAAGTCACTTGAGAAAGTTGTAATTGACAATCACAGCCCTGTTGGTTTAGATAGGGAAGACAGTGGCATCTTTTCCATCACAGAGTCAGTGATTCCCCCTTGGTGTGGCCTGTGAGACACTTCCTAACTTGACTTCAGGTTCTGTACACTGAGTAATTTCTCCTTCCTTTAAACTCCAGTTGAGCTGAACCATCATACTGCTTGGTGATAACATTTCAATTAACTATGCTAACAAAGAAAGTTTCAAGTTGAGTTACAGTGCATTTCTAATGACCTGCACTAGTTTTTGGCTTTTGATTATAAGCAGAGTTCTATGTAGAATCTTTCACAGATAAATTTGAATTCAATTTTAAATAACACATCTAGTTACACAAACACAAACATTTATCCTTAAACTGACCTCCACCTGGATCCCACCATAGATAGATCTATTTGAGGAGGGAAAGATAAAATTAGTCTGTAAAGTTTTCAAAATATTTTTATGTTTTACTATTTAATTCTCATAATCACAAGGTGACATGGGTTTTATCACCTCAAATTTTTATTATTTATTTATTCATTTATATTTTTAATTTTTTTGGTACTGGGGATTGAACTCACACCTCAAATTTTTAGATAAGGGCACAGAACCTTCTTTGGGTGTAGTGACTCCATACCACACAGTCACAAGGGGACAGAGACAAGATTTGCCTGGTTTTTCTAACTGTGTAGTTCCATGGTGCTACAAATACCTCTAGTACAGAACAAAGAGCATCAAAAGACTTTTCTTTAAAGCTTGCCCCCATCAGGACAGGGTTTTCCATCTCTGTGCCATGTGATGGGTCCACAGCTCTCTGTGTTGAATTGGTGGAGAGGGATGAAGAAGTTGGAACTGGAACTCTTCTGTCATCTTCAGGGCTAGGAAGGACCAGGACTGGTAAGGACGAGTTCAAAAATAAGTGTCATCCTTACACTCACTGCAATGTGAACTTTTATGTCTTCAACAAGGATACATTGGGCAGGTAATTTGATTGAGATATTGGGATCCTGGGGCAGGAGATCTGTGGTTGCTTTCCTTTGATCTCAAG
>RJWT010038341.1:0-12886 GCA_004365215.1 Cuniculus paca
GTTTTCTTTCAGGATTTGAAGCACTTCACTCCAAACTCTTCTTGACTTGATGGTTTGTGTTGAGAAATCTGCCATGATTCTGATGGGTTTTCCTTTATAGTTGATCTGTTTCTTTTCTCTAACAGCCTTTAATATTCTGTTCTTGTGCTCAATTTCTGGGATCTTGATTACCATATTGTCTGGGTGTAGATTTACTTTGGTTATGGCTAGTTGGAGTTCTACATGCCTCACTTATCTGTATGCCAGATCTTTTTCCCATGTTTGGGAAGTTTTCTGCTATTACTTCTGTAAATAGTCTCTTTATGTCATTTGCTTCTTTGCTGATACCTATCACTCTTAAATTATTTTTCTTTGTGTCATCTTGCAGCCATTGCATCGTTATTTCCTGGCTCCTTGTTATTTTTAAGAGATCTTTCCTTTCACGATCACTACCTGTGATCCTGTCTTCAAGGTCTGAAAGTCTATCTTCAGTCTCTTTCAAGTAGTTTTGCCAGCTTTTGACAGACTTTTTAATTTTCTGGATATCTCTTTGAATCAGTATCATACATTGTAATTCCTTCCTATATTGTTCATTCAAGGTTTCCATCATTTTCCTATGCTCCTCTTTTTTTATCTATGTCTTCTTTAGATATGCTCAGCAATTCTTTCATTATGTTTGTGATTTCTTCTTTTACTGGAGACATTATTTCTGATCTGATTATTTTTACTGTTTCATGAAGTTGTTTCTTTACTTCAGTTGCTATCCTCTTGGAGATTTCAGGTGTGTGACTTCCATTTTCTTCCATGACTGTATCTCCCCAACTTGTTCTGTGTGGGCTGGAGGTCTGTGATTGCCTTTTGCTCCTTCATCTTGACATTCTCCTGGGTTCCTCCCAACAAGCCAGTTGTGGGGTCCCAGGCACTTCCCATGTTGGCTGCCCCTCTGCATGTAGGCTAATGAGACAGGTACCTGGTTTTTTCCTTGATATGAAGAACTATAAACTAATTTCAAAATAAAGATTTTGGTTCAAATATTTATTCTATGTGTAAAATTGACAATTTTAAGGTATTTCTTAGTTATTGTTGGACAGTATTAGAAATGTTCCTGAAAAGAATAACATTTATTAAGTGCTAGAAAGCCCTGCAACCTCTAAGCTTCCAAAGGCAACACAGGACCCAACCTGTTGGGATGGGACTTAAAAAGAGTTCTGGGCTTCTGGAAAATATTCAGTGGACCCGTTTCCTCATTTTTAAATGAAAAGCTGGACTATTTCCTAATTCTTTTCCTCTACCTACCCTAGGTGATTATACATTAATAAGATTAAACTATAAATGAGCAAATCTCTTGGAGCTGTTATTAAATAAATTTAGCAAAGCCTACAGGCTGCTTCCTGGCATCTTCCTGGGACAGCTCTCCAACATCATCTCTTCTACAGTTCCCACCACATGAATCCCAGGCTGAAACATGATGTGAGCCACTCACAGTTTTCCAATCTGGATTGTATGTGCATCCCGCTTGCTCTTCCCTGGGGGTAAGCTACTTATTCTTTCTACCTACAAAGCCCTCATTTCCCTAGCACATTTTCTTTTTTTCTCAAATTTAGACCAAAAGTGGCATTCCTGAAGAATCTTCCCTAACACCTTGAGAAAGGGGGAGCACCTTGTTTCTCCATCTCCTAAAGTTTGATAAACTGTAAGAATGTTCAGGCTTTTAGGACAGACACCATGTACCATAATGTCATATTTTTTTTTCACCTGTTTTTGTTTTTGCCTATCCATTCTACTAATGATGGGACTCTGGAGGGTAAGGGAAACATAATCTGGTCATCTCTCATTTGGCATATTTTCAGAATTCACTCATGTTGTATTATAACTTTTAGAATATTTTCAAAGCAAGAGCTATAAGGAAAACATGTTATCATGACTTTTGAGAAACTCCCCCAAACAAATAGCATAACATAAAAAGGGATCGCTAGCTGAAAGAGCAAATGTTAAGATTCAGAGGAATTCGAAACTGTTTTAATTGCTTATTGCCAAGTTATTTTATTAATTTTACCAATATATGAACAACTTTTAAAAGACATTTACGAAGAGTCACCAATTGGTTTTTCTAAAATACAAAAAGGAACTTTGCTGATGCACACATCTCAACTCAAAGTGCTTTAGGGAATGACACTTGCCCTGTTACTCTACTTGGTTCACAAAGCTAAAATACTAAGAAATGTAGTACACTTAACATTACAAATACTGGATTCTAGTGATGCAAAATACTTAGGGTGTTTTTCTTATATTTTGCAAAAAAAAAAAATCGAAATTTAACTTCTAAGAATATCAAAACTAGTTTGGATTTGCTCATTTGAACAAAGCAAATTATACAACTGAAGTTAGCAAAGATTCTTCTCTGTGTGCCTTTGTGCCAACAATGCCTTAAGCAGTAGGTTATAATCTAGTTTTTGAAACTATATGAGTTAACAGAAAAAATTCAAGATTACCTATGAATAAGTACATAAATAAACGAGTGATACAGACCATAAAAATATGCATTATATATACACAACAGAGTGACAGTATGGATTCTAAAACAAAATTTTTTCCTCCTTTATATGTTTTAAAGCATTAAAGTATACACAAATTGTTATTTTTAACTGCAGCAAACATTATCAAACTAATGGTATTCTATTGTTATCTGACTTTAATGGTGGCAATATATTAGCTCCAAAATACTGTATTAAGTAATGTTTAAGGCAGGCTGAGAGCTGGAGATCTTTGTTATTCAAGGGCTACCAAATAGGAAAACATTTTCAAATTGTATTCCTAGAAAGATATTCAAATTGTTTTTAATAGTTATGTGGAAAACTAGCTCTTCTAAATAAAAAGACTAAAATAAAGCTTTCCCTGTGAACTGTAAGATTTTAATTTTTTGCTTATATATAGTTGTTAGAAGTTGGATTTCATTCTAAAAGACTGAACAGTACAACTTCAAATTAAAGGGACAAAAAAGGTTTCTCCTTCTTTTTTCCAGCCTGCTGCTGGGTCAGGTCAACAGTTTTCTAATGCAAAATGGTCTCCCTTACCTGAAATAATTTCACACAGAAAAATTTCTCAGCATACAGATCTTCAAGTACATTTACAATATGGATTCTTGGTATGAAAAGTTAGCATTGAAGTTTTAGTCCTAAAAAGAACTGTTATAAGCTGTCCATCTAGCACAGCTATTTACTGTATTTTAAGCTAATAAAACAAGTAGAAAATATAAGATTGCCCCCCTGATCTTTCAGATTTTATACTTCACAAATATATGTATTTAAAAATATTTTTATAGCAATGTTTTATTTCAAAGGGCTTACATTTTTTGACCCACTATGAATTTTATCAATAAGGCAACAAAACTGCGACTGTCCTTTCTTTAAAAAGCAGAGGTTAACCATTGACTGATTGAAACTTCTCAACACTCAAAAATTTCCATCTCCCATGGATCACTCCCAAACCTCAAATCCTGACAACATCCCATTTGACAAGGAAGATTCCACTCATTGCAGTCCCAGAGAGACCACGGGGTCTTCCCAGTGTGCCTGCACAAGGCCTTCCTTGAATGGTGCACAGCACCGTGCAGTGAATCACCACAGAAGTCAAGTTCAAAGACAGGTAGTCTCCTTCACGATACAAATACAATTGTGATACATTATGGGAAAATGCCTGGCTGTTTTGTCCCTTGTCAGACAGACTCTTACTTTCCCACAACAGGTAGGCACAAACAGATTGCTGCAGAAGGCTCCAGGCCTTGCCAACAGTTGAAACCCACTGGTTTCTGTGGTTGTCCCAAGCAGACCCATTTTCTAAGACTCTGGCTCTGTGCCAGAGCCTAATTAAGCCAGTAAGAATGCCAGATGGTTAACCCTCTCTGCACCCATCTACAGTTATTTGTAAAGCACTTTGATATACTGTACTTCCATTTTTCCCCCAAAATAAAGATAAGTACCACACTGTGCCCTAGTACAAAAGGATGTGTGTGGATGTGCGTGTGCAGGTACACAGGCAAGCACGAACTCACTGCTCATACTTACTATAAAGACAGAAAAGTTCAATTGCAAAAGGTGAGAGCTTAGGAAACCCTCTAAAATGTATACATGGGTTTGGTTTTAGTAATTAAAGAGTGTGGAATCCATATTTATCCAAATTTAAAAGAATTCTATACTTTAATTATGCTTAATCTTAGGGAAATAATTTTGCATTAAAAGGAAGAGAAAAATGAGTATCTGGATCACAATGTCTGTTGTGAATCCTTTTTACCACATGAACAAAACATTATAGAACTTTTGAAATTCGCAAAGGCACTTCTGTTCATTAAAAAAAAAGAAAGCACCCTTTTAAGAGTTAGTTGCTTTATCTTTTCCAAAATGAAAAGATCAAACATAAAACCTTATTTGTAAGCAAGGCAATAGTGTCTCTGGGTCTCTTGCTAAGATCAACAGCAATGAGGATGAATGAGGGGAAGCAGTGACAATGGTCAAAATGGGTGAAAGGAAGCTCTCTGTTGAAGCCAGCCTTCCCTGATTGCAATCTTTAGACCCAGGGCCCATAACTCTGTTTAACTACTATATCCTGAATAAAAAGTTAATTCTACTCTAATGAGAAGCAAGTGAAACTGCATGATGAGAGGAACGCTGAGTAACCTAATTGAGCCCATCTAATCTGATATCAGAAAAGATCTCTGTTTGAAGATAATTTAAGAATATCTAAATTGGAATTCAGGAGAAATGCAGGAAATCGATTAGTCAGGCTAATTATTTTCTTTTTCTTTTTTGACAATAGAGTATCCCATTACACAGCACATAATTCATCTTCTCCTGCTATATTCTTATCAATAGACACCTACTACAGATGTTCAGCTTCCAACTTCCTGTTAACAGTGACACCATTTTCAATGGACCAGAGGGATAGCAATCACTTTTCAGCTGAGGGCCAAATTCACACTTCCATTTTATTTCATAGCTTTTCTCCACTCTTCTGGTGCTTCATTTACTAGTACTTATAATGCCTATTTCTTTGTAGGAAGACAGAACCAAAGGTGACTTCCTTCTCTGAAATGTTATAAGTACCCAGGAATATTCCTATCTGTTGATAACAAATTTCACACCTATACAACACTACAATATGGACAAAACAAAAAGGTAACTTAATTAATTGTTGGCCAAGAGCCATGTCCTTTCCCAATCAGGGCTTCTGCAAGATGGCATATGGTTTGTTATTTCTTACAAATATGAAACAAAGTCCTTTGAAGTGGTTTTACCTGGTGTCTGTCAAAATAATTCTGTACATAATTCAGCAGCATAGAAAAATAAAAATATTATTTACAAAAAGGAATACAAAAGGATATCACTATAAGATTTTGAAAATAGCTTTTATTTTTAAGAATTAAAAATAGTGACAGGCATATTATTTGCATAAATATTAATATAACCCAATGTTCCATATACAAAATGCCAACTCAGTAAAATTAATGTGAAATGTTATTTTTCAAGTAGAAGGAATAGCTCATTATTGGCCTATATTTTCAAATATGGAACATATTTAGAATTTAATTTTTTTCATAGTTATTTCATACATTAAACTCAATCACCATGTGCCTTTGTTTCAAAATTGTGACTGCAAGTTAAGATGGCTTTAAAAAAGCAGGTATTTAGCCTGGGTTTCTGCAAGTCCAGGAGTCCGGCGCAACAGCTCTTGATCATTCTGAGAAGTGCAAGGCAAAAGGGAACCCTACTGACATGACTCTGGTTCAAATCGCAGAATAATCTTGGCCTATGGGCATCCTGAGTGCTTTCTCATTACGGCCCAATAGGATTTGCAATTATCTGCTTACAGACACTGCATCCCGATATTCAAGACAGAAAGTATCAAAACACTGGAAAAAAGCCGATTTCCTGTATTTTTCACCCCTCATATATATCATAATGCCATTAGAAAAAGCAGATTTTTAAATTCTACCCCACTATCCAGCATCGGCCACTACCTACTAGGCTTTTAATAAATATTGTTAAATAATTCATTGTGGAGGTGAACAAGAATGTAAATGTAGTGTTCAAATGTTAAATGGATTTTCATGGTAGGTTACAGCATATTTCTAAACATTTTTTCTTTGACTATTATAAAAGTGGTTCATCTCCACAGGGCAGAGGATGTGTAATGTAGTAAGATTTATTTATAGCTTTTGCTCCTTAGAATACTGAAAGTGACTAGAAAACACAGACCTCATTAACATAGTTGATAGCCCTAAATCTCAAGTCACTTTCATGCACTTGTCCTAATCCTGATGAGAGATTGCACACACTCACACTGGCTTGCACCGGGAGTGCAGCAATGAAGACACGATGGATAAAAGCCAGTCAATCCAGCAAAATTAGGAGAGGCAGCCTTCCCAAAGTGATTTAGTATGACATGCTCATACAGGATAATAAATATAAAATGACCTTTACTTTACCCTACTTTACCTTATACTACTTTAAAACCAAATCAAGATTATTTATATTTATCAAGAAGCACTGTGTTGTCACAGGAAAATGTGGAAATATCTGTAGCAAAGGCTAAAGTATCCATCTTGTCGATCTTTCAGGCTTCCTAATCCATTATCTATTTTCAGTTAAAAATCATTAAAGTCCAGCATTTAAGAACCTAGGTACAGGACAAAAAAACATATTTTTTTCCCATAGAGGCAGTAGCCAGATGTCAATAGCTGCAGCTGTGACTATGTAATTACCTGTTTGCATTAACGCAGACCACAGTTTAGATTTAATAGGTCAGATGACAATGCAGCAAAATGCATTTAGCCTACGATTACCCCTTTCCAAACATTCTCTCACTCGCAACTTCGACCCTGGGAACATAGCAGGCACAGACTTAGGTCAATAAGAAACACTGGCCAGCACAATAGGGCTTCCCTCAAACAGTGCTGTTGACAGACACCAGCACAAAGGAAATGAATAGAGTCCCCCTCAGTTCTCACACAGAGCGAAGAATGACTCAGTGTGCTGCTGCTTTGGTGCTCTGTTTGTACAGTGTATACAGCTTTTGTCCTCAGCCACTGTTCACAGCTCAATGGGGGCTAAAGAGCCTAGGAAGTGAAGGCGGAAGAATGCTCCACACTCTTGCCTGTGGCCAGCACTTGTATCCATATGCACATGACAGGTCAAGTGAGAACAGGAAAGTCAGTAGATAAAACTCCTATGCTAGCTTACATGAGTGAAATAATTTTTGAATTAAAATACAAATAAGGCAAAACAGAAGTCACCAGTAGTTTAACATTAATATAGTTACTGACTGAATCATTATTATTCTTCTGTGTTTTTACTTTTCTGTCATATTCACTTATGGGCACTTATATAATCCTTTGCAGAGGTTTATCTTAGCTGTGAAGTAGATTTGGGGTTGGCTCAAGGTAGGGAAGCAAAGCAAAGTAGGCCATGACTCAGAGATTGTTCAAATACGACCAGAAAGCAGTTGAGGAGGCAAGCAAGATCCATGCAGGGGGCCTCAGGCATCAGCAAAGAGCTGGCAGTGGCCATTTCCTTTTCCCTTTCTTCTTTTTTTTTGGATGTATATGAGAATTGTGTCAAGTACATGCACTTTTCTCTTTATGTCTACTTCTTGAGGTAATAGAAGTACAACAATAAAGAGGGATAAAACAGAATACTAAAGGAAAAAAAAAAGAATACTAAGGCAATTTAATGGAGACGAAGGACAGAAAACTTTCCTTTGCTTAAAATGGTTTGCTTGACACCGGCCAAGAAAACTTAGCTACAGAAAAGTACAAGCTCAAGTGCTGAATGAAATGACATTTTCCAAAGCCAAAAATATCTTAGCAGAACTGCATCTGTATATAAGTGCATATGTTTTAGAATCAGGTTGTTCGAATCTGGTTTTACCAACTACCAGCTGTGTGACCTTATATAATCTCTTAGCATTTTCATTTCCTCATCTGTAAAATGGGAAGTTCATTTGTTTCTTCAAAAAAAAAATCATCAATATTATTATTACTTTTTAATTATATTAATTATACTTAATTATGGGATACAGTATAATTCAACATTTACATACAATGTGTAATGATAAAATCATGATAATTAGCATTTCCTGCTCAAATATTATCATGTGTTGTATGTATTCTTTTCTAGTTATTTTGAAATGGATATTTAATTGAGGTAGACTATAGTTACCTGTGCTGTAAAACATTACAACTACTTCCTCCAAGTGTACTTCATAGTCATTAACTAACTTCTCTCTTTGCCTCCTCTACCTACTCTTGCAGGTTCTAACGACTTCTTCAAAACCTAATTATTGAGATAACACTCACGCCTTCTTCTTTGGTTGCTGTGAGGATAAAATAATACATGTGAGCTAATGGAAGAGGACCTAGCACTATGGAAATGTTCAATAAACATTACCTATAAATTTTACTCCTTATTGCTACTATGACCATTACCAAATTCTGTAACTGGTATTAACATAACAACCACCACCACCACTCCCATAGTGAGTAGACTAATATATTCATGTTTCTACAGGAAAAATTTTCCAGATGATGGAAATCGAATCTTCAGTCCACAAGGATATCTCATTTATCCAGGGATTGTTTTCAGGGGTCTCCAGTAAACACATGAACTCAAGTTTTATGGATGCTACATAGGTGATAGCCATATAACACACACACACACACACACACATACACACACCTATTAATATTAAAACTTTTAAAAATGTTTATGATTTGACATTTTCCCCAATTTTAAATCAATCTATTGCCTAAAAATTATTCTTAGGAGGGAAAAACAATAGCAAACATTAATTGCTCGCTATTTTAGGAGCTTGATATTCTTTTAAAAGATTTATCTAATGTGCTATTATTTTTTCAATGAAAAAACTGAGGGACAAAGACTTAAATTGCTTAAAATTAGAGTTTAAAAACAAATCTAGGCAATCTGACTTCAGAGTTCGTCATAAATAATACACTGTATTCTCTCACTGATATTCCTATGAAGGCATCTAGAACAACTTCCTGAGTAGCACTGTCCTTCTGCTTAGCAAAGGAAAGAAGGCACTGTCTTAAAAGGGCTGCCATAGACTCAAACCATAAATTCACAGTAGCCTCAAAAATAATAACACACTAGAATTAAAATAAGCTTAAGGCTTATCCTTTAACCCTTTTTGAAGAACAGGAGGCGGTTATTTGCCACATCTGATCTTTAGAAGTCAAAAACTAAAATAAAATGCTTTGTTAAATTGTCTTCATAAATCCTTGCAACGGGCCACTGTGTTCTCTCTTGCATGGTAGCCCACTATCATGCTGTAGGGTGTACACTGTTTCCTACTTTTACTTGGCCCAAACTCACTCTGCAGAGTCTGTTTCTCCTCTTATCTTCAATAAAACTTTGCTACTGGGCTGGGGATGTGACTCAGTAGTAAAGTTCTTGCCTTGCACACAAAAGGCCCTGGGTTTAATCCCCAGCATGACAGAAAACAAAAAAAAACAAAAAAACTTTGTTAGTGTTAAATAAATAAATAAATAAATCTTCTTAACCACACATCCATAATTAGTTTCATGCTTATGAATTTTACCTTACATATTAATTATATCTACAATGATTCAGAGAATGCAAGGAAGTTAATTAATGAAAACAGCTGCCTTGAGGGTAGATTATTTAAACATAATAAGTGTCTGGAAGATAAGAGGAAAAGGAAGAGAAGTAGAGAAGGAAGAGAAGAAGAGGAGAATTCAGTGTTTCAATTATTTCCAGATTGCCTCCCTATGTTTAAATCTCCCATAATGTTGATTAGCAGAACAACCCAACAAGAACAATGTCAGAAGTTTAAGTAAAATTTTTCACTTATTTTAAAAAGTTCATTTCATAAACTCTGATTTAATTCATTCTTCAAAATATAAACATGTAATCATACAGAAATATTCATTAATGAACCTGACTGTAAGGAAATTTTAAAATAAAAAGAACAGACTTCCACATCCAGCAACACATTAAAATAAGTAAAAATGACCAAAGCTTCTACTAAAAAGAAATAAACATAGTGGATCCAATACCAAAAATATTTTCTTTAATTGTATTACTGAGCCAGAAGAAGAATTGAGCATAGAAAGAAAACAAAAAAGAACTAAAATTAAAGAATAAACAGAGCACTAAAGCTAGGTTTTGCAAAACCTGAGAATCTTTTAACACTATCACAGATAAAAAGAATGATTATATAATGAAAAAAAGGAGAGTTACATAAAATATGAAAATTCTACACTTCTAAGTAGTCAAGAGCCTCAAAATATATAAAAACAAAAATTAAAATGACCACTAGCAGAAAAAACAAATCCATTATAAAGTGATTTTACAAATGAAACATTTACAAATTGACCCAATACTGGGTAAAAGGAAAAGCTCTGACAAACTTCAAAAATTGGGAGTATTTTCCCTGATCCCAATACAATTATATAGAAATCAATCACTAGAAATTCTCATTGGTTTAGAAATTGAAAATATATCCTACATAACTAATGAGTCAAAGAAGAAACAAAGGAATCTAGACAACAGTGTGGGAAAAAAAAACCGAAAAATTCAAAAAGTTGCTCAAATGTACTATGTTAACAGGATATATACTTTAAAAAGCATTTTAATTCTTATGAATTAATTTATTTAATAGCCTGCCAGTTTGTCTGGCTTTAGTTCTTTTTCTACTCATAAAAAGAATATTTGCCTAGTACAATTCATAATCACATATGCTATGTATAAAAATGTGACCACTATTTTTCATTCTAATAAATTCTGTTCTATCCCATTTTATACCCTTACACGCATATGTTTAAAAGCAATCTCGATTCCTGAATAAGTTCTTTTCAATACTCATAACCTGGCTATAAAACATGGCAAGAATCATTTGAAAAGAAACAGGAAAAGAATAGTTAAAAACAAGAACCTTGAAATCAGTTTTTAGAGATATACTGGATAAGCATTTGAATCCAAAGATTTGTATTAGAATGCTCGCCCTAGTGCTTCCCAATCTGAAATGCTAAATCAATCCAAATGTCTAAAGCAGACTGAAAATATGAAGGTCTGACCTGTATTTCAAATCATTAATTCCAAGTATATTGTCTAGATGTCAAACGCTTTTCAAAAATGGTAGGCATGGTATGCCTAAATAGCGTATCTTTTGACAACAGGCAAGAAAAGGAACGAGAGTAGGAAGCATTGCTGTGCAGATAATGATTCCTGGCTCCCAGAAACTGAGAAGATATGAGGGACACAGCAACAACCTTTCTTCCTCCCTCTCTTCTCACTTTTCATCTCCTTGCTTATCTGTGTGACTTTTCTCTCCTTTTTAAAGATCTGCTTTCCCTGTTTTCTAGACTGGATAGCATATAAAAAGCCCCTGAATTTACAGATTAAAGATATGAAGATACTCCTTTTCTCAATTTCTGGGCATGGAACCTGGTTGGTTCAAATGTCTTTTCTGATTTTACCTACTTTGACCAGGTAGAAAAGGCCACACAGTTTCAACACAGCTGAGGGGTAGTTAATGGTATGATGTAAGCAAGAAATGGTACAAGTGTTTGACATCAAGAAACAACGTGCACTATGAGTGAGCAATGTGCTTTCTAATAGAATCCTTGCACCACTATGTGCTTGGTAGGCAGGTATCTTGTTGGACAAACAAAGCAGAAGGTGCTAGCTACCTGGGGCTTTGGGTAAGGGATGCATTTGGCCACCAGAAAAGGGCTGGAGGGTGGATTTCCTCAAGGAGTAGATAGAGCAGAGGGATGGATGCAAGACCAGCCCTGCCACAAGAAGCTAACAGGTCACATTTGAACAGAAACTGCCAATTTTTTTTTTTGAAGAGAATACAATCAAACAAAACAAAACAGAGTAAAGTCAATCAAAACAAGGCAATGAACATGGTACATGACTTTTAAACAGGGTAAAAAGCAATCGGTAAGGCTACCATAATGCCTCTTGTTATCTGCAGTATACTTGCCCATACCATCAGGGATAAGTAAAATCAAACAAAATACAACAAACTAAAACAGTAGAAACAAAACAAAACATAACAAAACAAAACAAACAAACCAAAACAATGTAAGCAATACAGAATTTCAAGATATTAGCAAAACAGCATTGGCTACCATAATATTTGTTATCTTCAGAATAGTTGCCTCTACCTTCAGACATATTACAATCAAACCATACAGAATAGAGTAAAATCAATCAAAACAAACAATGAAAGCCATACAGGGTTTCTAAACAAGCTAACCGGACATCCTCGATGGCTGCAATTATATATTTGGTTATCTTTAAAATAACTGTCCATGCCATCAAGTATAATAAAATCAAACAAATCGGAATAAAATGAAACTAATCAGAACAACGAATACAATCTAAATTTCAAATCATGATAATAGATTAATAGTGCTCATTTCTTTCCCTTTTTAGATAATTTCTCCCCTTTGACTTTCCCAATATGTATTGTGCATTTTGGATCCCATTAACACCTTTAGTTTGTTATGCTATGGAGACAACACAAAATTCACCCTTGTGACTCTGGTCCATTACATCCATGAGCACTATTACCAGTTGCCTCTATCTACCTACAAGAGCCTTGAGGTTATCTTCCTTTACAGCTGAGTAGGTTTCCACCGCATGAAATCCCATGTCTTTCTTATCCATTCTGCAATTAATGGGCAGGCTACCCCTATTTTTTTTTTTCTGGCTCCCTGTCACATAGGGCATTGTTCTCTCTCCTTTGACTTTCAGACTATGAATTTTCTTTCTAGCTAAATGTGTTTCTTGCATAGAGCATATTGATGGATCCTGTCTCCTGATCCACTATGCCTCTGTTTCTTTCTATTAGTGCCTTGAGG
>RJWT010038342.1:0-12888 GCA_004365215.1 Cuniculus paca
TGATGAGACTAAAGATGGATTTGTCTAAAGTTAGTTCTATATGTTGCTCTATAGTCAGGAAGGGAATGTTTGTAAAAGGAATTGGTTGGGGTAGGTCAGATGGCCAGGGAGTTCAGATCAGTCAGCCTGCCGTGGTTTTAGATGTTGCTGCAAATTTGCACAAGAACACAGGTTTGTGAGAAAACTGGGGAAGAAATACATTTAGACTGTGAGGAGTATGGACTCCAGTGATTACACAAAAGAATTCCAAAATGAGAACTTGCGGATGATGAAGGCTGGACAATGAAGACTGGACATACTGGGGATAGGTGTGCACTGATCTTGACCTCTAAAATCCATTTTTCCTTCTTCGATAACTGTGTCATGTTTTCCTCTTGAGCAAGTACCTCTTTCCCATTTGGTGTAGTCCTGTTCGGACTACAAATCCCCAAGTAATTAAGGAAGTCTCCTTAGGCTTTACATCTTGAACGGAGTCAGTGAACAGAGGAGCAATGACTGCTCGGCGGGTTAACCAATCCATGGATGGCAACCTTACAGGACCTGTTAAAAATGTCCAGGTCCTGAATGTGGCATGTGTCTAGGACAGGATTTTGTTTTTAGAAGATCTTCTGAATGAAATATATTTTTTAGAAAAATAGGTAACAGCTTTATTGAGATACAATTCACATGCCATACAATTCACTCATTGGATGTATACAATTCAGTAGTTTTTGGGATAGTCACAGAGCTATGCAACCATCACCACAATCAATTTTAAAACATGTTCATTGACCCACACAGAAGCTCTGTAGCTATCAACAATGACTCTCCAGTTTCCACCACTCTCATCCCTTAACCACTAGTCAACTGTTTCCATAGACCGTTTCATATTCTGGACACTTCATAGAAATGAAGTCATAGAATGCATAGTTTTCTGTGAGTTGTTACTTTGTCCATGTTGTAGCCTGTCTCAGTGCTTTATTGGTGTCATGGCTGTATTAGAGTCTAGTGTGTGGATCTGATGCATTTAACTTACCCATTCATTAGTAAATGGGCATTGGGATTGTTGCTCCTGTTCATCTTTATTAATGACTTCATACCTTCCAATGAATCCCCTTTTACTTTAGGTAGGTGCAGTTTTCATTGATGGGAGCGAAACAGCTGTAACAGATCAAATTCTTCTCCATAATAGTCTCTATAGATGTATATTTCAAATCTAATGGCTCTAGGGCTCAGGGAGCATCCAGTCCTGCGTTTCATTCCACTCAGCCTTTCTTTATAAGCCAAAGATAAACATCAGGGCAGCAGTCAGAAATTAGGGCTAACTAAATGTTCTGAGTGTCTACTCAGCTGTTACACTGTCACTGACTCAGAGAGATCTACTCTACCAAAAGTCCCAAGAGAAATGCTCTCAGCCAACAATAGAACCTATGCAGAAGTGTGAGGCCATGGAAACCCATTTTTATATTTTTCATTATTTTAGTTTCTTCTTAGTAAACTATTCCTCCTCTAGTTCCTAAAGGCTTTTATCCCTTCTTTTCCCCAATCTTTCAACTTCTGGTCTCACAGAAGGACTTAATATCAGTTGTACAGAACTTCAGTATTTGAGTCTTTCTATCCCTGCTTACAAGCAAATTTGAATTTATGATTTTATTGTATGTGAAGGGCATTTTGTTAGTGACAAGGTCTTCAATGTCAGTTTATTGCATCTGTTAGATGGGAATATGGGATGGTTGGGCAAGTCAGTGAAAGTTAATCCTATGCAAGAAGGTTGTTTCAATTAAGCCTCCTTCAAAAATCCCTTGCTGCTCTGTGTATGTCAGAGCTGCCCAGGGAGGGATCATACTTCTGCTCTCTCTGTGTTCTTTGCTGCCTGAAGTAAGGGGCATTTACAGTGAAGGAGGTGAAAGAGTTCACACCTTACCTCTGAGTAATACCACTGGTCCTTCTTATTTTTGTTCCCCAGTTGTATCTAGAAATAGAAGTCTGTCACACTGCAGGGGCCCAGGCCAATGTAGCTGAAGGTGTGCCACTGCCACACCCTCAATCACATGTAAGACATCAAGACTTCCCTGGCCCCAGAGGGGGCGGTTTCCACACTCCTTCACGCCATGTTCCTTCATCTTCTCTCTAGTGGTACAGCAGTGAGGCCAGGTTCCCGATATTATTGGAGATTATTGGAGTAACAAACACCTGCCACCCCTCAACCTTACAGACTCCAAATAACAAAAGTTTGTTTCTTGTTCATGTTACACGTCCACTATGGATTAGTTGAAGGCAAGATGAAAGGGTCTGCTCATCTTAGTCACTCAGGAACTCAAGCTCTGCTGGTGCCATGCCAGGGGCCCCTAAAGGGTCTTGCTCTAAAATCCTTGGGCTAGAAGGAAGACTGTTAATTGCTACTTACAATGCATGAGCCATGGCTACTCTCATGGCCTCCTCCAATCACAAGACAGTCAGAAAGTGCAGTCCTCCCATGGGTCTGGAGTAGGAACTAGAAAACCTTGACAAATAGCATTAATAACTAAGGTAGTGCAAAGAATATGACTTTAGGGTCAGAAAACTCTTGAATTATATAATCTTAACTCTATCCTTCCTGAGCAATTATTTGAATCTGTGAACCTCATTTTCTTTATCTGAAAAACAAGGGAACAGTACTTCCCTGGAATATCTTTTAGTATTTAGGGCAAAAGATAGGGTTGCAAATACTAGTTCTCCTCCATCCTTTTCCTATTAAATACTTTATTGTAGGTAACTGTTTTGATGAGTATTATTTAATCATCCTTTTAACATAAATGCAGACAGCAAGTTCATTGGTCTCCCTACTCCTATGAGGGATACTTGTGTTTTCATAGGCAAAGTTCAGTTGGACAGGCTCTGAACGCTGTGAGATGCCATATAATAGCTCCCATAATTTCTACTCCCTAATGTTAACATACTTGTGGAGCCCACTTCCCTTGAGCATTGGTTGTACCCAGTTGTAGGGTGTCACTTACCAGATGCAGTTATTAAAGGATTGTAACTTCCACCTGTTTGAAATTAACTCTCCCCAGAGCACCCAGCAGACACAAGCTGCCATGATGGACAGGCCAATGTAGCAGGAGACTGAGGGAAGTAGTGTATTTAGACAACAGTCAGTGGGAATGTGAAAGTCTCAGTCCAATGGCTCACAGGCATCCAAATCCTAGCAACAAATACTGGGAGAACATAGAAGTGGACCCCTCCCCAGTCGTGCTTCAGATAACTATGGCTCTGGAAACTGTGACTGCAACCTTGTGGAAAACCAGAGTCACATGGCTAACACATGACCTGAATTCTTGACTCAGAGAGACTATAAGATAATGATTGTATATTATTTTAAGCCATCAAATTTTGGGCTAATTTGTCATACAGCAATAGATAGCTAATACAAACACAACAGATATTCTGCTAAACATAGAAAGCCATAGGTAGATGGCACATAGCCATTCTTTAAGGAGACAATGTCACTTCCCGGATTTAGCCTCCCTCTGTTAAGCAAGGACAGCTCTTGCCTTTAATCCAAGGTGGCCATGCTTAAGTGGGTTGTTTGAGAATTGCATATGTGCTTCCCTGAGCCTTGAATTTCCTCATGCTCAATTAACTCTACCTTAGCTGTTTTAAAATACTGAGAATATGCCTCCTTCTCACCCCTATACCAGTTCTTTTACAAGAGGTAATTTGATATGCTGCTTAAAACCAGTATCAAGCTTGGTTCCACCACTTATTAATCATGTGCCTTTGTGAAGGTTATTCTGCCTCTGGGGCTTCCATTTTTCTGTGTGTCACTGAGGGACAATAGTGCCTGGAGTTGGGGGGAGGTGCAATGAGTGCATTAGTTTGAGGTACAGGGTACAGCCTCATGGCAGGGAAAAGAGGAAATGTTTGATAGGTGTCAGCCATCATTAATCCCAGCTACAGGCATCATTTCATAGGCAGAGCATTTGTGTGGTAAGCACTATATGATCTCAATGCTACCCTGCTCTCACCATTTACATCCAACCTAAGTTAGTAGAGTAGTAACAGCTGGGGTCATGGATGATGACGATTCAGCTCAACTGTATTTATGAACTGTCTCCCATGTGTACACCCAATGACACAGTGCCACAAATCCATGTCACAAGGAGATCCCCTTTTTCTTTATTTATGTAGTAGACTTGTGTTTCGCAACTTTTTCACCTCCAACTGACTCATATACCGCTCATTTCTAGTGAAAAGAGAGTCTTCCAACCTGATAATTCATATAAGTCATGTCATGAATATGACCAAGGTGTGTACAAAATATTTTTTAAATGAATTGATGAGTTAATTAAATTGATGATGTTTTGCCCTAAACAGCATGGGCCCATCGTGAAACAGGACTTGTTAAGTCAGCATCATCTCGGGGTCACTAACAGGAGTTGGGATGAAATTAGCATAATAAAGCGCGGGTTGCAGGGCAGGAAAGTGGGAAAGGGAAGAGGAAGGGATGTGAGAGAGGGGTTCTTCTGTGTGTCTTTGACTGAAAGGTAGCCAGACAAAACTTTTGCATCATCCTGAGGACTACAGCACATTCCTAATGTTTAAAGCATCTCAGTACTATATTTGTGGTAACATCTCTCCAGCCCTTACAAAGGTTGATACAAAATTGACACATGGTCTTTGATATCCCTGAATGGAAGCAGCTAAGTCAAAGGTAAGAGATCTAGAATAGCTGGGTCAACAGATAAGTGTGGAAGAATACAGAAAATGCTTCCCTATACCTCCCCTGCTTCCAGATAGGTTATCCTCCCCACTTCCATATGAAAATTATATCCAACAAAAAGCTCCTGCTCACCTATTATATAAACATCTATTTTTATTTTAAACTTATTATAATGACAGATTTATTATACTTTAAGAGTGGTTCAAAATTAAATATAATTTTTCTTGCAGTGCTCTGAAGATGAGTGATTTACAAGGAAAGGTACTACAGGCAAAGTTGACGCTTGCACAGTACCATTCTCTGTTAGTGTGCCCAGTCCCCTCTGGGTGGGATGTCATGCATTACCGTCCACAACTCCGCATAATGCTGTTTAATGAAACTACTTTGCATTTGCATTGTTAGGAAACAAAAATATAGCCCAGAATTTCCATGAATATTATCTGTCATTCCAATTAGAACTGTATCTCATTGATCCTAAAACTCCATCTTTTAAGCTAAGCAAGCTTTAGCTTGGTTAATGAATGCTAGAACTGAGGCTAATCTGTTTGTGCAAATCTCCCCTCACCATTCATTTGGTACAAAATGAGAATAAAATTCTTAGACCGGCCTAATTGGGAGGTCACTTTGTTGGCACAGCACACATTAGCCATTCAATATCCATCCAGTCCCTTTTTAGTAATCACATCATGGTTTCTTATATATATAACAGGGAAATGCACCCTGTTATACTCTTAGTCTATATGGCTGAGGTAAAGTTGTGCACTGCTTTAGTTTAGTTCTGGAATGCACCTCAAAGGCCCATGTGTTTAAAGTTTGGTTCCCAGGGTGGCATTATTGGGAGGAGGGCCTTGTGGGAGGTCTTTAGGTCATTGGAAATGTACCTCTAAAGGGGACTGCAGGATTCCATCCCATCTAGACTTCCTCTTTTCTCCCTGGCTTGTGATGTAAGTGGTTTTGCTCAACCACACATTCCATGCCGTGATGTGCTGCCTCGCCACAGGCCCAAAACAATGGGACCAACTGATCTTGGACTGAAAATGCCAAAAATGTGAGGCACAGTAAACTTTTCCACACGGAAGTTAATTATCTCAGGTTTTCTTTGTAGTGACAGAAAAGCTAACACACGCTCATTTCCACAGTGGGAGCATGTCAAACCTCAAGGTGATCGGTAGTGGCTCCATATTGGGCTTAGAACTCTACCAAAGTTAACAAGACACAATGAGTGTTTCACGGGGATTTTGGAGAAAGAGATGTTGCTTTACTTGCATTGTAGAAAACTCTAGAGGATTTAAGGCCTGGGGCTGCCATATGGCTACAACCACCATCTGGCCTATCACATGATAGCTAAGAACAAAGCCAGCATAATTGAAGACATGGTGTAAAAAATTGGAAGAAAGGAAAAGAAAACACCTGGGCTCTTGATAGCATTTTTGGGACCCAAACCTATTTGTGCTTTAAAAATACACCTAGCCTTGAGGTTTTCATCTTATATAAACCAATAAATTTTCACTTTAAGTGAATTTGGGCAGAATTCTGTGTCATTTGAAGCCAAAGGAATCATTACTAATACATTAGTGAAAAGGCACTTTTATGTCTGAGCATGTGACCATCTGAAAAATTAAAGCAAAGGAACAGAAAAATGTTGAAAATTGAAAACAATCTTATAGATTAACTTGCTCTAATCCCACTAATTATAAGATAAGAAAATCAAGAGTCAGGAAAGATATGTCCACACATGTGCCCACAAAGTTGCTTAGTGTGGAGGTGGAGACACAATCTAGACTGTAAATCCAGTCCTCTTGGTCATCTCTTCTCTGTCATGTTAGAATGCACTCTCTTTCTACAAGGGTGAGGGTCCTCAAGCTTGTTTCCCATTCCCTTTAAGAGCTTCAAGTCTCACAATGCCAAGCCACTTTCTCCCTGTGTTTCCTTCCCTTTCTGCTCTTTACTATTTGAGATAGATTTTTTTTTCTTTTTTTCTTTTAGACAGACTCTTGCTATGTAGTTCACATTGGTCTCAAACTCACTTTGTAGCCCAGGCTGACCTCCAATTTACAGCAATCCTTCTGCTTCAGCCTCCCAAGAGCTGGGACTATAGGCATGTGCCACCATGCCTGGCTCCTAAATTTATTAAATTTTTTAAATTTTGAAATATTTCAACCACATTAAAAAATGTAAGTAATAGCACAGATACCATGTACTACCATGTAGATTTAGCATATGTTACTATTTTGCCATTCTTCCCTAACGTTTTTTTTTTTAAAGTGATACAGCACTGTAGTTTCACCTGAAATTCCATGGTTTATTGTGCTTGCCTTCTATCCTATCCAGCAGTAACCTCTATCTTAAATGTGGTCTTTTTCTTACTATTGCTTTGTACTGCAAATATGTGAAGTACATATGTGAATATACTTTAGTGTTGGGCTTTATAATTTTACATCAACAGTCTTGCATACACTGAATCACAACTTGCTTTTCTCACTGTCACAGTTTGAGACATTTTAAAACTGATAGAGGCAGATTTCTTTATCTATATTTGTGGAAATACATACTGGTTTTACCCTGCCTTCTGAATGATAGTTTAGCTGGTTACTGAATTCTAGGTTGATGGATTTTTTTTTTTTTAATTTTGGCTCATCAAAGAACTATCTGGCACTACTGTGTACATTGAAAAATCAACTGTTAGTTTAAATTTGTTCCCAAGTAAGGATTTTATCATTAATTACTATCTCCTTAAAAATATTTCATGTGATTTGGGATTTTCATTATTTTACTTCTTCAAAAGCAATTGTGTTTCTTGAATCTGTAGATTCAAGTCATTCATCAATGTTGAAAAAATTTTTAACAGTATTTATGCAAATAATCATGTCTATGTCCTTTGATTTTGAAAGCCCTATTAGGTAAGTATAGGAGCTACGCAATCTAAGGTATTAATAGCATAATCCATTCTTTTATATTCTCTCACTGCTTTACAGTATAATTTCCTTACATTTATTTTCCAGCCTATTAATTCTTTCTTCAGGGCTGTTTCATCCATTATTTACTCTGATCATGGGATTTTAAATTTCAGTTACTACCTTTTTCACAACTAGATACTGAATTTGATATTTTTTCATAGTTGCAAAGGATCTTAACCTTTCTTGACATAGAATCTTTATCTTTCCTCAGTAGTTTGAATCACTTTCTTTATGTCTTCAAGAGTTTTAAACACACTTTCATATTCTTTTTCAGATTCTTTTGTTCAAGTTCCAGAAGTCTAATTATTATTAAGTTTGTTTGGCTGTGTGGTGAACTGATCTTTTGTGGGATATTCTTTTTTTATTCTGAAATCCTCTGGTTTGCCTTTTTATTGTATTTCTGGTTTTGCTTCTACTGAGCACCCAAGGAGTACCGCTGTCAGAGAATCAATTTTTAAGTGTTTTATGATACATTTTCACTTCCTACTTCTCTGTTCCCATGCTCCCTTTCTAGCAGTATAAACTCAGACTTCAAATCTTTAAGAAATATTTCCAATGGTAGCCATAACTGATTTCATATCTTCAGGTTCTGAAGTCCAATAATGCTTTTATTCTTTGATTTGATTGGTTTAAGTCTGTTTTCTACTACTTGATTGCAATATGCAAGAAGATATGATCAGTTTTTTTGAGGAAAACAAAGGACATTAAAGTAGCCATTGTTGGTTTATTATTGTCTGATTTGAAGGCCTGTAATGCTTTCACTCTTTTGTTTTAGCTGGTTTTATATTATTCTGTTTTTCTTGAGTTTATTGTGTGTGAATGTATGAACAATCATTTCGAAGAAAACAAGAGACACTAGGGTAGCCATTGTTAATTTTGTGTCATTATGTTTTGAAGACCTGTATTGCTTACATTGTTCTGTTCAGATCTGTTTTGTTATGTTTTACTCTGCTTTGTTTTGATTCTCTTTAAAATAAAAAAAAGAAATATTTCCAATTAAACTCTTAATCTGTTAGTGACAGGTACTGTACCAGGCTCCATGTATATGTCATTGGATAAGACCTATACTTTAATACTGTTCTTAACATTCTCTTATTAGCAAGAAATCTTTGATTTCATTTTATTATTTGTAATTCTAGAAAACAGATTGCAGTTTAGCTGTTATTGACATCTTTTAGAAAGAGTTATACTTTCTTTCACAGTTGTTTGAAAGAGACATGTTTCAGTCCTCGATTAAGTTCTTTGCTTTATAGGTACTAGTTTTCTGCCTGAAGTAATTGCGGAAAATTTCTAGACCATCCCTGATGTATTCTTTGCCATCCTTTGGGGTATGAGGAGGTCTGTTTTTCTAAATATCAGGTGAAGCAGGGTTGGGATGGTGCTGTGTGTACAGGTAGCCTGGATCTGACAACCTGGACTTTTCTATTGCTGATGAGGTTTTTGACTCCATGAGGCCCTTTGGACACATGTAATGTCAGGACTGGCCAGCCTGACAGAGCTGTAGGTGGAGTGATAAAGATGCATCGGTTTGCTTTCATCCCAGGATCATCTGCTGTTGTGGCTAGTGCCATGGATGCTGCCTCACTACCCTGAGATCAGGCTTCCCAGGTGGCTCCTAAAGGAACCAGGAGGTCAATCCTGAAGTACAAGAGAATTGATGTTTGAAGGATGTAAGAGCTGGCATACAAAGTTTCTTCTTCTCTCAATCCCCAGATAGATTACCAAAACATACGGTAATTTCATGAAGCCTCTTAGAGGACATTCTATGAAACTGAACCATCAATTGTTCTCTTTCTTTTTTTAACTTTTAAGGAAAAACATTGTTTTTAGTGGTGGGGATTGAAGGCAGGGCCTCATGCACGCCAACCCTGAGCTCTACCATTGAGCCACACTTGCAGTCCAATGGTGCTTTTAATAACAAAACCTGTGCCATAATTACACAAATTTGTTCTCCTGTCTCTCCTGACACACTCCTGTTTTTTCCACAATCTGCTTTCTCTGGAATTTCACTCTGTGTACACAACACAAAAGAATTTGCTTCAAGATCCACTTTCTAGGGAACTCAGGCCAGAATACTTATTAGCTTTCTTATTAAAACCTCTGGGCTCCTCTCTTTAATTTGATTCATGCTACAATTGCAGGAACCCATATGCCTTTGTGAGGAGAAAGCACATTCTTTCCATTGCTTTTGAACATGAATATCATCCTGAAAAAGGCTCTCAAAGTTTCTGTTTTCTACCTCATAGTCCTATTGCATCTTGGTGCCAGATGGAAGCAAAATAGAGATGGCCATGGAAATAATTTGCAGTCCAAGACCTATCCAGTGATGAAGAGAGCCAAGTTCTACATTCATGTTCTAGGCCATACATCCTTGAACTGCATGACCATGTCTATGGTTTACACAATGTACTTTAACAGTGGACCTTGCTGGGGCTTAGAAATTATTCATGGTGCTATTATTTCCCCTTTCTTGTTGAACATATTATCTTTTCTAGCTATGCTTCTCTGCTGAACCTGTAGGGTACTTCTAATAGTAATGTTAATTTTAAATTTAAGGCTCTCTCAAATTTCATTGTTAAAACAAGGTTCTTAACATAGTGCTTTATCACCAGGAAAATGTTGCATGGAAACGTTTTATCATAAAGTCTTAGGATATAAGAGCCAGAGAAATCCCACAGTATGTCTGATATATGGGAGAGACCAAAACTTTATTAAAAGATTGAAAACATTTAGATGAGGACACATACAATAGTGCAAAGTTCTAGGAGACTTGAAACAAATATGCATGGGATTTAGCCTTGCCAGCAATAATCTGAAGTCTTTGAGTGAATATTTAACAGTTATGGTTCTGAAATGGATCTCTGAATACCCTACTTGTATGAGGAGAAATCCTAGGAAAGGCTGGAGATACAGTCTTGCCTCCTACTACAGAAGGCAAACAGAGTCAGAAATATTCCCTCTCTGGGGATCCTGGTAGCCAGAATTTGGACAGATAATCTAATCTTAGCTATTTAATAGTTGTCACTCAGAACTTTAAATCTAGAGTAAATGATGTTGAAAGGCAATGACCATTTAGAATTCATCTGGGTGGTGGAAGTATCATCTCCTTTTGGGGGTTAATGGTCCATGGCCACTGGTGGTACGACTGTGGCAACAGAAATGTCCAACTGCATGCTTCCTGCAGGAGCTATGGTTTGAGCCACCTACCTTCCATTGATTCCTTCATATTTTCATTAACAGTATTAATTGTACATATTAATAGGGCTCTTATTCCTTACATGGATGTAATGTGCATTGATTATACCCAGCCTCCCTTTTCCCACTCCCTTCCCTACATTCTTCCCAATCTCTATTAATCATTACTCTCAGGTCACCATTTCTTTTTTGCTTCCACATATGAAAGCACATGAAGTACTTGTCTTTGTCTTATTTATTTCATTTAACATAATGTTCTCAAAGTATATCAATTTTGCTGCAAATAACAGACTTCCATTCTTCACAGCCGAATAACATTCCACTAAGTATATACATTACAATTTCTTTATCCATTCTTCTGTTGATGGTTACCTAGGCTAAGTCCGAATGCTAGCTATTGTGACTAGTGCCTCTAGTGCTGCAACAAATATGAGTATGCAGCTATTTGTTTGATATGTTTACTTGGTTTCCTCTGGATATATACACAGAAGTGGGATAGTTGGATCACATGGGAGAACTTTTTTTTAGTTTCCTGAGTCTTGCTGTGGAGTCTCTAAATTATGTGATACTGTTACAATGCTCTCTTTTCTGTTTATCTTACAGAGTTAGTTTCTATTGCTTACAACCAAAAACTTACCACTTAGGTTTAAATTTTCTCCCATGTTCATAAAACCCCATGAATTTCTGTGTCACTATGGCCTTTGCAAAGCTTTTTTATGCACATTTTTCTTCAACCTAAACAGGTAGTGGAAACTCCTTATTCACCATATTACATGGACAAGAACAGATAAACATCATAGAGATAGATGCCATGCATAGTGGTACACAGTCAGTTTGTGTGGGGACAGGGCTTGTGTCCAGTTGGATTCTCTGTGCTTTTTCTATGCCAACATGGTAGCATATCTGGTTTCAAATTGAGACCATAACTATGAAGGTGCTTGTACTCTGAAGAGCACTATAGGATTGTTACTGCTGCTCAGGGTCACCCAGGAAAAAAGTGGAAGAAATCTGCATTAAGGCTAACTCAGTGTCATTTTCATTATTCTATACCTTCTATTCCCAAATAAATATATTTATTTAGTTCAATTTGTAGATTACCTTTTAGAAGGTGGTTTAGGAATACATTTAGAATATTTCTTAGCTATATTCAAATAACTCAAGATACCTTCATGTGGGATTAAGAATCACATAGAAACTTTTCCACTCTTAGCTCTAAACCCTAAAGGTTCATTCAAGATTTTCTACTATAAGCTGAGCATGGTGGCTCACACCTGTAATTCCAACACTCTGGAAGCTGAGGCAGTAGAACTGCCATGAGTTCGAGGCCAGTCTGGGTTACAAAGTGAGTTCAAGGCCAGCCTGAACTACATAGCAAAACTCTGTCTCCAAAAAAAAAATAATAATAATAAAATAAAAAGATTTTCTACTATAGCATAGCTATAACTGTATGTTGTAAGTAAATTAGTGGTAGCATTGGAAATCCCACTTTAATTGTTTCAACACCCTACAAATTATCTTAACATTATTCTTTTCTTAGTCCCTGTCTCTCAGGCTCCCTGACCTAGTTAAACCTCGTGATGTAATCCCATGCCTTAATATTCCTGTTAGAGAAGAAGAAAGCCAGATATGCAAAGGAATTAAAAAACAGACAGCACCCCAATTAGTAGTAACTGCTGAGCACAGAAAGATGCAGTATAAGTGAAATGATCTCTACTGACCACAAAGGCTCAAGTAAACAAGAGGAAATGAACGCATCCATTATAAACCGAAGTGACAGCACATGGCAGGGATCAGAGAGAGGTGCTCCCTTCCTTATAGTCCTTTCAACAAGCAAAAGGACAGCCCCAACCAGGACATGTTTATGCCAGCACCTGGAAGGCAGGGGCAGGACAATTGTAATCACAGCAGCAAACATGTTTAGATAGCTCTTCACAGTTTACAAAGTGAGATGGACAGAGCAGTTATTTTCTTTCGTAAATGAGGAAATAGGCTCCAAAATGTGAAGGGATTTGTCAGGAATCACATAGCCATTAAATAATGGCACCAGAAATCAAG
>RJWT010038343.1:0-12883 GCA_004365215.1 Cuniculus paca
AATTTGATGCTTGTGGTGCTTTGGTGTATCACTGACCTTGCAGGTCTAGGGCCAGTGGCCTGATCATCCGTTCAGAGGATAGCAGTACACAGTGTGGCATCTAGGGGGGATCTCCTTCTGAGGGTGCCAGCCATTGTTGACTCCCTAATGTCTTGTTCTGAAGCCCTGTATCATTTTCATTGTTTTGTTGGGTCTGATTTTGTTCTCTTTTGTTTTGTTTGATTATGTTATATCCAGTAGCATGAGCAGCTATTTCAAAGATAGCAAGATATATTATGGTAACCATTTAGGATTTACTATTGTCTTGTTTTGAAGTCCTTTATTGCATTCGTTTTTTTGCTTTTATTGTTTCTATTCTATTCTGTTCTGTTTGATTTTTCACTATGTCCAAAAGTATCTGCAGCTACTTTGAAGACAACAAAAGGCATTAGGGTGACTATTGCTGATTTTGCAATGTTTTGAAGTCCTGTATCACTTATGCTGGTTTGTTTTGATTGGTTTTATTCTGTTTGATTTTCCTTGGAATTATCCTCTTTAAAATAAAATTTTTTAAAAAATTTAAAAATAAAAAATAAAGATAAATTATCTTAAGAAAGATTAATTTGAACAAATGTATTAAATCACTCAGGTGAGGCGAGGCTCTGCTGCAGTAATGAAGTCTGCAGATGACAATGTTACTTTCATATTACTACAAAATTGATATTTTAGAAGATGAGTTAAATATGAGACCTTCTGGACTCCTTAAAACCAAGCACAGAATCAGACAGATTTACCCAGTCATTGGAAACACTGGATTCTTCAGACTCTGACTTGGAAGAGCACAGCTGTGGGCAAAGAACAAACACAGGGCTGGTCAGAATGTGTGCCTCCCCTCTGGGAGCAGCTAGCTCCCACAAAACAAGAGAGAAAGAGGGCTTAATCTTCATGTATTCAGTTTGCCCTTCAAACTTCACCAAATTCAGTCATCCTTCTTTTTTTCTGGAGTAAGGGAGTAGAGAGAAGACAGATTGTTAACCCACAGAATCCCTCTTCACAGGGAAAGATGCATGAGGAGAGGAGTTTCCCACCCTACTTCCAACACTCACTAAAACACAATGAAAGTCTGAATAAATCTTTAGCCATGTCCTTTCATCCATCTTAAAAAGCTACCTACCCCTCCTGAGTTCTGATCTTTAAAATAGCTAACTTTATTTGAAAAAACAAGATTTTTTCCACTTTCAAGTCACATTTTTGTATCCTGCGAATCTTGTTTTGTTTTCTTGGTACCAGGAATCGAACTCAGAACCTTGCACTTGCCAAGCAGGCACTGGGCCACTGAGCTATACCCCTGGCCCTGTATCCTATGAATCTTACGATCATTATACGCCTCTTTTTCCTCTTTACTAAAATCTGAAAGGCTGTTCAGTTGCTGTTACTAATCCTCTAAGATCTTACTAAGTCACTTTATTTCCTCTACAAAACAAAATGAAAAGTAATTCAGACTACTAACAGGTATGTAATTGGTCTAAAGCTATTTTAGGATATACGATACATAATACATTTCATAGGAAATGCCGAAGAGCAGGCTAGCTTCATATACACATTGAAAAAGATCTTGTTTCTATTCGGTTATCTTTTCAAAGAAGAAATTGAGTCTATTCAGATAAGGCTAACAATATAAAAGAAGAAGCAAAGAAAAAGATAGTTTCTTTAGATGTGTCTTGGGCCAGAAACATAAGATTAGAAGTGAAAAATATACTTTAGTTAGTATATACCATACCATTCCCTACCACTATATGGTTTAGATTGCTTAAGTTTACAAATATTTCTTTTAAAGTCTGCACATATGCTATCACCTATCTCAAACTATTTTTAATCATTAGCTTTTACTCTGTCTAAGGAAGAAGCTATAATAAATCAGGCAATGTTGTCCAAAATTTCTGATGTTAAAGAAGCCATTGAATCTATTTCATAGTTGATGTGTTATGAATGCACAATTTATATTTAAAAGACAGAATTCTGTTCCTTTACATTTATTTAGTGGGTATCACCATGGCAACCGAGCACATTCACAAAGCCTAATATATGACACAAGAAATTCAAAGAAAAATCTTACACTTTCCATGTTTTGCAGACTGAAAGAAAAACTTTTGAGTTGAGACATATTTGAGAAGGGAAAAAGAAGAGATCTAGGAAACAATATGGACAAAAAGCAATTCCTTTGTGTGTATAAAGATCCCAGCCTGGTAAGCCTGTGCTGTAAAAAAAGCTGCTCCAGGAAAATGCCTTCTAAGAAAGACTAATTCAATCTCATCACAGAAAACGCCACAGAAATAATCTTGCCTAAATCTCTCACTCTGCAGATGAGATCCCTGAAGCCTGGTCAGGTGGTCTGAACTGTTTGGGGTCACACAACCAGTTTACCACACAGCCCTGTCCCGACTCAAGGTCAGTTGCCTCATAGTCCTCTGCTCCTTTCATGCAGTCACATTTCAGATATCCCACTTCTACCACTTGTCCCACTTGTCATCCATGAAACCCTGCTTGGATTCAGAAGCCTTTGACTCTGCTCAGAACACACTGAATTTCTTTAAATGCTGATTAAAAAAAAAAAAAAGCTTTACAGTATCAATCAAAAAGTGAAAAATGGTAGTATAAAAACCTAAAGATGGCATGGATGTGGTCTTTTAAAGTTTATTTATAAAAATATAAATAAATAAACAAATAAATAAAGTTTATTCACGGAAAATGTCATGAACCTTGAAGGGTCTGAGATTTCATCCTTGCATCCTGACAGATTAGACAACCAGTTTCATGGATGCTGGTTGGAGACACAAGACTTCTGTATCAGAAACAAAGGGCAGTTTACTCTTCAGAGCTATAGTGGTAGCTAGAGCATCAGCATTGGCACTGTGTCCCCAAATCTCAATTCCCCAGGGTAACGCCAAGTAGGTCACTGACGTGCACATATATGTTGTGTGCGTACAGATGAACATTCCTAAATGCAGAGAATCCAAACATCTTATAATGGGCAATGAGTCTGCCTAATCTTTGTCCAGGAGGGAGACTTTATTTTTATTATACTGGACAGAAATAAAGCAGTTTCTTCGCTCCAGGGGTCAGTACTCATATTATCTCTGTCTTCCAAAGCCATTTGCTTTACAAATATTCCTGAATAAATAGTCCAGAGCAAAGCCAGAAAGTGCCTTTGCTTGCAGAAGTGTAAGAGAGCTTTAGAGAATTGTCCTGAAACAGTAACTAGGTTCACCGCTACATTATTTAGCCTCTGAGAAATTTTCCCGTGAATATAATGCTACACTAGCCATGATGATTAATCTGAACAATAGAGACCAAGTGCTGTCCCTACCAGGACTTTTCTTGATAAAATTTTATTGGAACACAGCTATTTGTTTATGTATTTCCTATGATTGCTTTTTACTTAAGGGACAGTGTTCACCATACCTCAACCATCAGCCCATTGCTGAGTCTTTTTGATGAAAAACACATCACTGTACAACTGCAGACGGTATGAAAAAGCAAATACATGATAAAAATTAGTTTCGATGATCACAATAATATGACTGGAGTCATCTTGGGCCCTCAAGATGAAAATATTTATGACTG
The DNA here is from genome assembly GCA_004365215.1 of Cuniculus paca. NCBI lineage: Eukaryota > Metazoa > Chordata > Mammalia > Rodentia > Cuniculidae > Cuniculus > Cuniculus paca. The sequence continues at coordinate 3,604 of RJWT010038343.1, forward strand.
CGACTTTAGAAACATTTTCCAATCTCTTGACACCCCCGCCCCAAAAATGAGTCTTCCTTAAAAAACTAGATGACTTTCTCAAGTTTATATATTTATCTTTTTATTGGAACCCATGGATTAGTGGAGTAGGATGCATTTTCAAATTATACCAGCCCTGTCTCGGCTGTACAGAGAAAGAAGAAAGTAATATTATATCTGTAACAAGTTTGGCTAGTGAGTTGAGGCTCGTGTGAGTATTCTGAGTTGAGGTGGTGTCATCAATGACTTAAATGTCTGCTTATGATCACTCCTGAAGTACAGGTCATTATATTTTTTAAGATATTAATTTAATGCCTAGCATTGCCACAGATGTGTAGTCCTGAACATACTTGAATGTAGGTGCTGCTTACAGTTTTGATAGCCTTCATGAAATACCTACATAGGTCAGAAGGTAAGGGTTGACAATCACCTTCACTATGGCTTCTACACCTCATGGTAACTTAAGGCAACCACTTCAGTTTAACTGACTCCAACCCTGGCTTTCAGAGGGACACCAGTAAGTTCAGCTTATCTAATGAGTCCCCAGTAACGGGTGGGTGGCATCCATCTATTTCTTAGCATTACTGAGTGATAGCTATGGGAACAAATGAAGGAAAGGCATCCAAAGTTGTTGAGAGTTGTAAAAGTTCCAGGTGTTGATACTAACCCCTGATTTCTGATAAACTTCTCAGTAAAGTGAAGGACAATGGTGATCAAATTATGGGCAGTCTGCTAGTAAAGAATGGCAGAACCATAAATTAGTTAAATTAAGACTATTTCAAGAGTTTGAGAGAGCCACCCCAAGGAATTATTCTCTGTGAGAAAGACTCCTGGAGTGGTCGCTAATGTGGAAGATCGCTAATGTGTCTTCCTTAGTATTTCCCAAAGACCTTCCTTCCCAGGAACATGGTTATTTTCCTCTTACTGCTACAGAAAATTGTATGTCCCAATCCCCTAGCTATGACTTTACCTTTTCTCTAGTCACTCATTACTCACACCCAGATCTTCTGTGAGAATAAGAAGATGCAAGAGAAATAGGACAGTTTTTATAAAACTTACAAAGACCTACGATGTCCACATCATGTAGTCACACAGACCACAATGGAAAAATGCACAAGTGTTATATTGAACAAAGTGATCATTTTCCTTATGGTCTAAGACCACATTAATTAAACAGATACTCCACAGGGCTGAATCAAAATTTAGTTTGAATCCCTTAACTCCCCTTTTGACTGGCCTGCCACCAAAATTGTATAACAACAAGGCTGTTCTGTAATTGCCATTTAGAGAAAGAAAGAAGCATCTTGTCTAGGAATAGTCATGGCAGAACCCTTAACTTTCAAAAGAGGTATGTATAACCCCCCGTTACGTATAACAGGATCATGACGCAGGAAGCAACTGAGAGAAGATGGTCAATTTTCTGGAAACAGTCACATTACCAACCACTTCACTAATGCGTATGGGCTGAAAAGAGGTGAGAGAGGTAGAGATAGACATTTTTAAGCCAACTTTTGAGAAGACCATTCCAATACTCAATGATTCTCATTGATGGTAGGAGGTTTCTGTTATGAAAGGCCTATCACTTTCAGACTGTATACGGTCCAAAATGCCATACATACAAGATAAATTACTTCCAAGGGCTGCAATGGTATGGTCATAATCAGTTAGCCAGACAGGAGTAGCAACTTCATAACCTGAAAAAAGTGACCACCACAGGGAAGCAACACTGACCATCAAGATATAGTCAGCCTGCCTTCCAGAAGACAACAAGGCCTCCAACCCCAGGTGATGTGGCTTTTCTATTGCAGGAAATGAGTTAATTTGGGGCAGTCATTATAAGCCTCCTTACCAGAAACACAGTCCTTTAATTTATGAATGGTGGATATGTTGCTATGTCTGGGACAATGATGGATCCAGGATGCAATAATAGCAATCTAGGCAACATAAGCTTTGTCGCTAGTTTAATTCCACTTGTTCTTATCAGAGAATGAGACCTTATTGTGAACATCTACATGAGTGACACAGACAGCTTGATCAATAGGTGCAATTTATTTCTGTGATTTCCCTAGCTCAAAGAGATATATCTTTAATTTGCCCATCAAAATATTCCATGGGACAGACAAGCATCTAGTATGCCAGTTACAACCTGTAGTTGGTAAAAATATAACAAGGCTTGCCAAGGGGGGTATTGACCAGAGCATGAGAACAGCACCCTGTGCAGAAGATCACATCTGTTTCCAGTTCTATGTGGCCGGCACAGAGGGTGAATAGCTATAACAGCCAGGTAGATACCCTTGAGTTGCACATTACCTGAACTATGTGCAGGCAGATTGGAAACCCTCTGTGAACAAAAAGTCCCCAGCCTTCAAAGGGATGACTGCCACTTTGTACCCAGACAACAGGTTCTTCAGACCACATCAGCTGCAGTCTCGGATACGTTGTTTCATTTTACAATGAAATACCTCATTAGCTGTTCCAAGTTAAACCACCAAAAAGCAGCAATATCAGGATAGTCAAAACTCACCATGGATGAGACATTCAGTTCTGCAGTCGTAGCAAGCGAATAGATGTTCTCTAAAGAAGTGCACCTGGGACCAGTGCAAGAGAGATGATGCATCTAAAACCCATGGCTGCCTTCAGGTGAACCCTGCCTCCCCCTGCCAGAGGATCCACTTGGAAAAGTCAACCATTGAGATTTGTAGTTCAAAGGAGTTGCCAGAATTGAGTGATCTCAAAAGTACCATGACTTCTTAGTGAATTCCCTTTGATAGTGGTGGAATGGCAGGCACAGCATGTTCACATCAACTCCACTATGCATTCAGATGTAGAAGCAACACTTACAGTACACTGAGTTAGCCTAGAGTCTCACTCACAAGTCTGTTAGTTTCCCTTTCCCATTCTCTTCCCCATTCTCTTTTTGTCTAATCTTATCTACTGATTAGCTGATTCTGAGCATTATCTCACCCTGTATACCACATAGAAGCCTAAATAAACACATATCCAATAAAGTCATAACAGTTTGAATCCTTTCCCCCTATAGGCGAAAAAAGAGGAGGGTATGTCCTTTGATAACTCTTGAGAAGACAGAGATCTCAGCTCCACCCATATTCATCTTGCTTCACAAGGGGGCTGAGGACACATGGAGAGAGAGGAGGGCATGGGGCATAAAAAAGGAACAAAAGAAAAGCACGGCTCTGAATCAGTAAATGAGGCTAATTTACTTTCAATTTTGAGTGGCCAAACCAAATGAACTTCAGATGGTTTCCATCCGCCCAACACTCTCTATTAGGTGGGAAGATCCTCCTGACTGGTGCCATCTATTTTGTACAGGACATGCCTTTTGACTTAGCAGATACAGCCATGTGACATTCCAGCTGGACCCAGTGAGGTTCGCCTAACTCAAGCCTGACACACAACAGCAACTGTTTTTAAGGATGACGCCTTAACCAGTAACATCTGCATCACCCTTACCAGGATAGCTTCTGTTAAATTCTTTCTCAGTATCAACACAAGGGATAGGAGAGTTTTCTGGCCCTGCAAAGCTAAACATAAAAATTTGTGTAAGAATAGGATTTGGTTTTTCATTCTCTAGAGTCACCTTCACCAATATTTTAAACCCAATTTGGAACAGTAAAACCTCACAACTTGCTAGTATCTCATTTTTTTAAAAAGTTCCACAGAGTTTGTATCAAGGAAATCTCCCAAAGAAACCTAAGAATCTTCCAGTGAATTCCTTATAACCACCACAAACCAGCAGGGGGAATGCTCTGAGGACTCTTACTTTCCTCTCTAGATGGATTTAAGAGGCACAGGAAGCATAGAATTATACAATAGTCCTGTGGTTGCAAATCTTCCTAAATAAACATTATGCACTCAGCTCCCTCATCTTGATATAGGGGGAAAAAACTCCCAACCTGCTAGATGTCTGGTACAAGTTCGTGTTCTCTAAAATCCAAGAATGAATTTTAGGAACAATGGAGGTTAAGAGCACAATATATTGAGAGAAAGAAAACTTCTGTCTGAGAGAAACGAAAGGGGTCCTGAGTGGGTTGCCAACGACCCTGTATTCTTTTGTGATCTTACAGAGCAAAACCACAAGGTGTGACAGCCCAAGGTAGGGAAAAATAGGAAATTACAGGTGGGCACCAGGTGGAACGAAACTATGGTGAACCCACAAGATTATGAGTACATCAGGGTCAAATGGGGAAGCAAGTCATGTAGCTAGCAGGCACGAATACAGAATAGGGGCTCTTCCTATAGGGGGTTGGGCTAGTGGCTCTTCCTGGCTTCCTCAAGGGGATCCATACCTATTTAGTGAAAGGTTTCTGTCCTAACAAATTGCTGGACATTGCAGCAGCGGTGTAGCCAGACCACCAGCCCCTCCCTCCCTGATTACAGCTTCCTCCTAATTGCCAAAATTCCCACAGCACGTCCCCAGTGCCCACCCCCAAATGCCATCCCCTCCCATTAGAGTACTTTATAACCCCCGTGGTGTCCGTACCCTGGGGTGAAAATAGCTTAGCCACCCAGGCTGAACGTTTTCCCTCCGAGTCCTCACCCCTCCCCCAATAAATTCCTCCCTTGGGTAAGTCCTGCTTCTCTACTCCACCAGAGTACTCTATCTTCTGCTTCTCTGCACTGCTCTTAAAATAACCTAACATTTAGAATATCAGTCCCTGATGTTTACCCTTAGGAAGTATGTGGGTGCATTTGTTTTGTCTTTTGTCTTGAGGTCTGGCCCACAATGGAGGTGCCTGTCTCCCCCCACAGTTGTAAGGTATCTGGTCTTCTGCACTGGTTCCTTAGAGGGCCTAGCCCTGTCTGACTGCCTATAATATTTTTATCAACTTAGCTTCCTATAACAATCTCTCAAGAAAACCAACTTTTCTGTCCATAGGGGTTGTAAATTTCCTTTTGCAGGTGTTTATAACTGACACTAGTGGTGTAGGGACTAGAATCTTCTGGTCTCCCCAGGGTGAATCTTGATAATAGTTGTTACAATGGGGTAGCATTGAAGATAACAACCAGACAAGATAGTCTTCTTTGCAGAGGAAAAAGTTGAAGCAACCAGAGCACCATTCAGGCACTTGTCTTTAAACTTGCTTCTTCATCCTCAGCCTGCAGTGATCATCCACATTTCTCCCTGTTCACTAATAGAAAAGCAGAAGATCATGTATTGTCCAGTTGACCACGTAGTTTGTTCAATGTATCTGTCATCATCTACTCATGGTGTTTCCTGAAATCTTACTTATTAGCCATGCTTCTGATCACTAAAACTATGAAAAACTTTTGAGGGTCCAAGATTTTGCTATACATACAAGTTAAGCAGTCATCATTTTATGGAGGTTGGCAGAAACAAGACTTCTGACACAGGCAAAAAGATTAGTTTATTACAGCAACATAAGTATTGTACCACATCCCTGTACATCAGTCCCCAAGGGTGATATTAAGAAAGAACATGCCATGGGTTCCATAATAAGAGAACAATCCCATCCTCCGGAATTTCAAATCTATTATGAAGGATAGTAAGCATATCTACCATTTGCCCCAAATGAGACATTTTCATACTGAATGAAAAACGAACATACTGTCCTTTGATTCAGAAAGGGGGGGGGAGATACTTTCTATTTTCCACAGATTTTTACTATATAAGTATTGAAAAGACAGCCAGAAGCAAAGGCAGTCAGAACCTTTGCTCATAATATGTGCAGAAATGTTAAATATTGTCTGTCTCCTACTTATTTAAACATTTGGTGAGGTGATTTTAAAAAAGTAATCATGTGTCTGTCTACATTTTTGTGCTCAAATATAAGATGTATTTCTTGTAGTAAAGTTGTTTTGTGAAAATCTACTTCATATAAATGTTAATTGTATTATTTTTCAATGCACTTTAAATGTGTATAAGTATTTATCTTTGAATAATTTGGGGATTAAGATTAGTAACAAATATGGCACACAAGTGCAATCAGTGTTGCTTTGAATATTGTTGTGAATATATACATATATATATATATATATATATCATTATAAATATAGCTTCCATGAACACCATGTATAATTCCCTTATTGAAGAACATTAAAGTGCTTTGGAATAGAGAAAAAAAAGTAAATCTCTCTTTGAGTTTTTTGTTGGTATTCTCATACACCTATTTTAACACATCTATTGGGGTAAGTTGACAATCAATAAACTGCACATATTTAAGGTGAAGATTTTGTCAGTTTTGACATATGTATACACCCATTAAACCAGGAGCATAGTCAAATTAATGAACACAGCCTTCACCTTTAAAAGTCTTCTTGTTACAGGCAGCTGAGTTAGTTAGAATTATTATAAGCAGTCAGACAGGGCTAGGCCCTCCAAGAAGCCAATACAAAAACCCAGACACCTTGCAACTGTGGGGGAGACTGACACCTCCTGCTGTGGACCGGACCTTGGGACAAAAGATCAAACAAATGCACCCACTTCCTGAAGACTGATATTCTAAATAGGTCTCTAGCACCCTGGGGAAGCCAGGAGTCACCTATCTCAACACCCTAGGGGAAGAGTCACTGCTTCTTAAGCAGACTCGCTGGCTACGTGACTCACTTCCCCATTTGTCCCCAACTTAATCAATTTTACCTGAGCAATTAATCCTATTGGTTAACCATAGTTCTGTCTCACCTTATGCCCACCTTAGGAATTCCCATTCTTCCCCACCTTGGACCCGTCTCACCTCATGATTTTGCTCTATAAAAGTCCCTAGAAAAGACAGCATCTCTGGCAACTCACTCAGGACCCCTTCTGTCCCTCAGACAGAAGCTTTCTTTCTCTCAATAAATATATTCTGCTCTTAACCTCAGTTGTTCCTAAAATTCATTCTTCGATTTTAGAGAACACGAGCTCATAGGGGACATATAGTAGGTTGGGAGTTTCATTCCCCTATATCATTCTCATGTCATTTTTGTTAATTCCTACTTTTATTAAATATCTAATGACTTTTACCCAATGCAATTGAAGTTAGTTGAATTACCAATTTCTCCTTTGAGGCAAAATTTTAGTTTTACCAGATAAAGCATGATAAGTGATTCTTGGTGGGTGTATTGCTTTAGGCCACAGTCTGGACTAAATGGTTGTACTAAAAGAAATTAAGAAATTTTCCTACCATTATTGTCAATGTCATGCGGATAAGACATTTAGAGTAATTATTGTTGCACTTTCAATGCAGATTTTGTTTTGAGAATTTACCCATCAAACACAATCTTCCTGCAATATTTAGGTAACTGCTGAAATGTAATGCCTTGATTGTGTTTCAAGAAGTTTTCTGCCTCCTTTTTTTCTTTAGAGCTGGCTTTGGAAAAAGAGAAGTGGTTCCATTATTTCTCCTAGAGGCAAATGAAGCTAATTTAACTGTTCTTTTCAACTTTTAAGAAAGATATCCTTTTTCAGTTTTAGGGTTTTCAAAGTAAAGATTTTATTTTCATAGTCTTTGGAATATGAAAATAAATAATACTGAACATTAAGTCATATGCCACATAGCATAGGATGAAACCTGTGGCGGATTAACTAATGATCAGCTTGTAACACCCAGCTGAACTGAATCAGCGTGGTGCTGGGTGTGGAAGGCCCACCTGAGGATCGTTGTCAACAGCATAAAAGCAGAACTGGAGGGGACGATGGTGCACCGTTGATTGTCCTTGGAAAGCTTGTCGCGCTGGTTTTCATGATATGAACTCAGCTGTTCTCATCATCAGAGGAGCTCAGGTCTTCGCTGTCACTGAGGATAGCTGCAGTTCTGTTCAGGGGAGCGTTGGTCCTTACCTTGAGCGCCACTTCCTGGCTCCGGTGCAGATCTCTCAGCCTGCTGGTGCACTTTCTAGCTTCTACCATGACCTTTGGGATCTTCCCAGTGCAGATCCTTAGTACAGAGTTACATGAGACATTGTCGTGGTTCTAGCCTCCAGCTGGATTCTTTGGGTCTCTAGTACGTGAACAGATCTCCTGCACTCTTCTGTATTTGACTTTTTGGATGAATATTATACAATAATCCTATAAATTATATGCCCTGTATTAAATATATTCCCTTGTAAACCTTGACTACAACAAAACCATAGCTAAACAAATAAAATCATATACATATATATGATACACTTTATCACATTTATAAATCAAGTACCACTTTACTTAAATAGCAAAGAATTAGTATAACTTGCATCATTCACCATGAAGTGTAACAAGACTTACAATATGGATGCCTATAAATTATTTGAGCTGGTATTTTGCTCGGAATTCATTCCTATTCAACAGGAAAATTCCAATGGCAATATATAACTAGCTTAAGCCTGGTGGCCCAACAGAAATCAATAGAACTATAACAACACAATGATAAAACACACACAATTACTATTATAATATTTCATCTCTACTATACAATGAATGCTATTTTTTGTATTCATATTTATTACAGGTTAGTTTTTGTTGATTTCTCTTTGGATTTTTAAAGCTAGGTAATTTTAAAACATTATATCCTCTCTTTTAAGTACATCCAAAAACCTAGATATCTATGCTAGGAACTGGAACCTCAATTCATCTGGAAATGTTCCAGATTGATTAATTATAAAAGAAATATGAATACATTTTTCACACAGTGGACTTAAAGAGGTTTAGAAATGCAAGAAATACATGATAATGTTCATTGTTTTACTATCTTAAGCAATGACAGTTTGATAGGAGAAACTGAAAGATTTTCTGGAATTAATTTTTCAATATATGAGATAAATATCACTCTCACAAAAGTGTTTGAGCAGGCATAAAGATATTTTATTGGCCATAGAAAATTTAATGAAATTTCCTTGCTTCAAAACTGGTAACTTGTTAAAGAGGTTGGCATCAGAGAAGGTAATGAGGGGTGGCCAAAATCTACCCATTGCACTGGGCTTTTAGCCTCATTTTCTTCCCCTTTCTTCTTTACTATATCCAATTTCTTTACTATATCCAACTTGGTTAAGAAAAGTACACATTAAGGGGTATAGCTCAGCAGCACAGTGCCTGCCTGACAAGCACAGGTCTTGAGTTTGATTCCCAGCTCCAAAAATTAATTAATTAATTAATTAAACACAATGGTGAATCTTGAAATTCTTGGTATGATTTCTGCCATTACTTACTCTACACCATCAATATACTTCCTGCATCTGCCACTGATTACATTTTTCTACCATCTCTATTACCATCATTCTTCTACCTATAAATGAGTTATTCTCAGCAGATACTATTACAATCATGAAA
>RJWT010038344.1:0-12878 GCA_004365215.1 Cuniculus paca
GGCTGGCCTTGAGCTCACTTTGTAGCCCAGGCTGGTCTCGAACTCACAACGATCCGCCTGTCTCAGCCTCCCGAGTGCTGGGATTACAGGTGTGAGCCACCACTCCCGGCTTCATTTATTTTCTTAATTTGTACTTGCTGGTGTCCAAATTATTTTATTTATCATGTAGGCATATTATGTCTCCTTTACTCACCTAATATCTCCATTATAACAGAAATTGTATGTAAATGTTTGAGTACTTATATTAGTTATCTACTGCTGTGAGACAATACTCAGTGGCCTAAAACAACACATACAATCTCGGAGTTTCTGTGGGTTGGAAACAAGATAGGATATAATTGGGTCATGACCCTTAAGACTGTTCATGATGATTCAATCAAGTTGCTTCCTCTGAAGTTTTACTGGGGAACTCTTCCAAACTCATTCAAGTGGGAACTGGAAGAACTCATTTTCTTGTAAATTGTTACACTGGGAGTCTCAGGTGCTTACCAGCTATTATCAGAGGCTTCTTTTGATTCCTTATCATGTGGATTTCTACACCAAGCATCACATGATGGGCAGCTTGTTTGTTCAGAGCAAGCACCCAAGGAGAGAGAACAAGAGAATGTTCTAGCACAACAGAAGTCAATCTTTTAATGCAATCAGAGAAAAAATACTGCATTAATTTTCTAACATTCTATCATAAAATCATCCAATGCATGTGTTGGTCCAGCAAACACTGAAGGCATGAGTAGCAATCATGCAATGTAAATGCCAGGAAGTGAGTTTTATTGGATACCAGTTCAGGAATGCCAACCACAACAATATAACCTCAGTGTGTAAAAATGCCTGTATCAGAATAAGTACTCACAGGTTATCAGTCAAAAAGAAGAGCAATATTTCCTAGGAAACAAGTGTTATGCATGTAAAGTCTAAACCTAGTATTCCCAGTAAGCTAATCTGAGGTCCAGATATCTTCCAACAGTCTTGTGTTTCTTTCATGTACACATACAACACATACTGTCTAACTTCCTCTGAGTCAGATGTATTTGCTATTCTTATGTTTACTAAGGAGGCATTAGGAAGACATTTTCACCATGATCAATGTATGTCCGGGGTAGTCATTTCGTCAAAGCATAGCACTTAGTCTTCAACTGTTTGCAAGCTTTTCATATTTCTTTTTTTTAATTAATCTTATTGGCACACTTTAGATATACATAATGATCACATTTATTACAGGGAATTTGTACCTGCACATGTTATGCTTCAATTGTTTTTATCCCCAGTCCCCTCCCCTTTCTTCAACTTCTCTTTCTTTCCTTATTTGTAAAAGCTTTGTTTCTATTTTTTTCTTTTATTCTCATTTTTCTTTTCCCTTCTTTAAATTCCATAAGTATCCAAATCATTTATTATTCCCAAGTTATAAAAAACTGATACTCAAATACTCTAGTTGAGTCACACAGTTAAAATGTGCAAAAATCTAAACTCTCAAAATACTGCTGTTCAATTTCCATTTTGGGACATTTTGGCTATGATCATACAAAATGTTAACATTTGGGAAGGTTGATGAGGAGTATATAGAAAACCCTGTTCTGTTTCAGCAACTTTTTTGGAAACCTGAGATCATTTCAACATGTAAGTTAAAAAAATTACAGGAAATAAAACTCCTCCACCCACCTAAGAAACAAAGATGCTTCTTGCTGATCTTTTTACAGAGCGACATGGTGAAGTTTGAGGACTCTAGCCTGACACAGAAGACTCAACACAGGATGATCTGCAGAACGTTCTGAGCCATCATCACAGTCTCAACATCTCTGTCCCTTTATTCCAATTTGCAAAACATGCCAGCCTTTCTTGATGTTGTGTTTTCTGTTTATGCACAGAATCTCCTCCTCTCCATCATTATTATGAAGCAGATGCTTACTTGTCTGTCAGATCAGGGGTCCTTTTTTCAAATTTTTTCTAACTAGACATTTATTCCTAAATGTTGGGAGCTGTTGAAGCTGGAAATTGAGCACATGTGCAGGGCTGTGGCATGGCCAGGGCATGGCTGAGCCGAGAACAAGGAGACACCTCAAAGGGCAAGATAAGGCCACAGCTAAAGATGCCTAGCTCCAACCCCAATTAACTAGTTAGAGACCACAGCTGCAGGCATCTCAATCCTGCTGTCTCACTCCTATCATAAATATCATCACGGAGATAAGATAGTTCTCCTGAATTTGCATAATTTACTACTTGGAGAAATTGTTGAAGGACTCCCAAGGTCCTGCTCAGTTTCCACACTCTCCTCAGTATCCCCTCTCTTTGTTTGAAAACCTAATAAATATGGGCCATCCAGAGAAGCTCTTGTCTCAGCCCCCAGAGTCTTGAACTCTGCAAGGGGGTTGTGATCCTCCTGGAGCCCTAAAATCATACCACTTGTCTCATTCATTTAAGCGTTCGCTGTACACTCATTTGGGAGATTGGGGATCTTGGCCAGGTCCCCGATACCTGAACACTCCAGACAGAAGTAGATGTTTACTACCTGAGTCTCCCTTATTGTATGTCTTCCCTTCCACTTATCTCTAGATAAATATTTCCTTAAAAAAATCTTCATAATAACTCTTGATGACTCTAAAATTGTGGAGCTCTAACCAAGGCAGAAATACTCATACTATGCCACACACAATACACCCCTGCCTCACCCTGCCAGCCACACCACTAATGGATTTCTTGAATTTCCAAATGAATGAAATTTAATATAAAATCAGTAAAACTAAGTTGGAATATACTGAAATATCTATTGAATATGTACTCTGTAGTAGGCTTTGTATGAATTGTCAATTTTCCAAATGACTCAGTGTTGCAGGTGACTTTATAATCTTCATTTTATATATCCCATATTTCCATCAATGAAATCTTGTCTAGAGAAATTTTCAATTGTTGTGGTCCCATCATTTTTGAGTCATGTAACCACCTCCTGTGCAGTACCATGATTATATTTATTTTAGAAGGAGATAAACAATTCTGTTTCTTCTACTATTTTTTGGCTAACCAAAATTTTCCAAATTGATGAACCTATGTGAATTGCTCCAAGAAAAACATTTTAAATATGAAGAATGCATTCTTCTTATGTTATTCATAATGCTCGACTTTTCTTTTCCATTACCAGATCTGACTATTAAATTTTTTCTAAGCTCTTAGCACTACAGGATAACCTTAAATGAGTGACATTTTCAAGTGCTTTATATTCCAGGCCTCAGGATCAGATGTTGCCATTTTCAGAGACAGCTGTAGCACCACTCACAAAAGGCCAAGTATCTTATAAAAGAAAGAGTCATTGTAAAGTAAGCTGTTCAAAGCCATATGCCCAATTCTTTACAGGTGCCGTAGGAACAGGACACATTCAGGTGCTTCTCTGGGTTGGAGGATGCTTGCTTGCTAGTTCTACTCTAGCAGTCATTACCGTTCACCTAGTTTGTTTCAGTTATTTATTAATATTATTTATGTATTTATTTATGTCATCCACACATTTCTTGTGTACCAGACATATTATCAAAAAGGGAACCTAACAATGGCAAAATGCTAGACCTCCCTTTGTCCCCTAGTATATTTGCTCTGGAAAACTCTCAAACATTATCTTTATGTTTTTAACTCCATAAAGTATCTTTGTGTTCTAATTGCACAAATGTTCTTGTTACATTTTTTTGATTCTCTTCTGCCTCTTCCATTAGTTCTGTCTCAGGGAAACACCTCTTCTGGTCGTTCAGCTTGATCTTTCCATCTTCCTCTTAAGCATGGAGTTCTGCATCTTCCTTGACCCTATTCTGTGCCCCATAAAATACTAGAACAGAGTGCGCACACACACACACAAATACACATAGGCATGTGTATACTCACACATACACTCACACACAACTGGTTCCAGTTTAATATATTTCAAAGGATGTATTGTCTTACTCTTTGTCTTAGAAATGCATCTTTTGTTCTGAAGACATAACTTTGGTTTTCAAATTAAGTAAATGCTGAAAAGATGGAAACTCAGGAAAGACAGATGCTGTATTAGAGTTCTTTATGGAGGCAGAACCAGTGGGCTCACTCAAGTATATGTATCTATCTATCTATCTATCTACCTACCTACCTACTTACCTACCTACCTCCTTATCTACCCATCTATCTATCTGTCCATCCTAATGATTGAGTTGTATCACAATAAAATTGTACATAAATTCTTCCACTTACAGTTTTCCAAGTTTTGATTTTTTTTGACTTCACATTAGTGCAAAAGTGATATGAATTCAGTAGGAACTGTACTTCAAAATTTAAATTTTGATCTTTTCCCCTAGACTAGCAATATTCAGTATGAGATTTTATCTTGATGTTCGACAGTAGTAGTAAACTGCTGCATGTAGTTAGGCATGTAATCGGGAGGATAAGCAGAAAATATTCCATAGCATACTGTGTTGCTAAGCTACGATGTTAACTAGGTTAAGTGTATTAAGTATATTTTCATGGTACTGGGAATTCAACCTAAATCCTTTGATATCGACTATACTCCTAGCCCATTTTTTAAATTTTTAAATTTTGAGGTAGGGTTTTGCTAAGTTTCTAAGTTTCCCAGGCTTCACTAGAACTCATGATGTTCCTGCCTCAGCCTCCTCAATTGCTCGCATGAAAGCATGTCCCACCATGCCTCGCTTAAGTGCATATTTCATTTATGATAGTTTAAGCATATGATGCATTTATTGGCATATAAACCAAGTTAAGTTGAGGATTGTCTGCACATGTGCATATGTATGTGTACAGAGATAATATGTATGTGTGTATGTGTGTGAGAGAGAGACAGAGAAAGACAGAGAGACAGAGACAGAGGACAGAGTATGAAGAAGTGGTGTAATAGATGGTGGAGACTGTGAAGTGAGAAATCTCTTGACTGACCTCTGTAAATTCAAGAGTCAAGCAAGCCAGTGATGTAAGTCCATGTTCATGTCTCAAGAGCATAGAATCAGGACCACCAAGATGCAAAGGACAGAAGATGGCTGTCGCAGCTCAGAGATGGTGAATTCTTCTCTGGTCCTCACTATTTTGCATGATGCACACTCAAATTTGTGACACTGATTTCAGTGTAATTCAAGTGCTTTTCTGCTCTCAAAATATCCTCAGAGATACAACTGGAGATACTGTTTTATTTCTTCTATTAGGGCAGGTCCATTTCAGTTGACACACAAAAATTAGCCATCATGGAAATATAGTTTTCTTATTAACACTATGTTCCTCAAAAATACTAACATACCATTTCATATCCTCGTACTTTAGTGCTTATAATTTTTCAAAAAGTTCAACAACCACAATGTTGCTTCAGATATCCAGATAAAAATGTCAGTTTGGATTCTTCTCAAAATGCTCCAGTACTGCTGCTTCTGTAGTGTAAAATTACAGAGGAATACAGTAGCAATTCCCTTTCAATAAGGGATATGGGAACTATTCGTTTTTGCAAGTTCTTTCTTTCCTTATGCTTGGCTACTTTTCAGTGAGTTCCATATACAAAAGCAGGCTCAGCTATAGAAATTAAGCAAAGAATCATGACATCCCCGCCTCCCCCAGATGAATTTCCCTCATCCTTTAGATTCTCCATCCTTAATTATTTTTGAAGATGGATATGGATGAGTATTTTGCTTTGGTTATTTAGCTCAGAAAGCTATCATCTAGGTCACCACTTGACGCTGTGTTCCAAACTCTATGAGTCAGCTATCCCTCCAAATACCATTAAATGTCATTACAGCAATCCCTCTAGCTGCTTTAAGTCAACATCTCCTCTAGATGCCATTTCAAATTTGCTATTCATTACAATTGCTAAGTATGTTTCCTGGTTAGGGATTCTATCCTATTTTATCTCTAATCACTAAACTCACTTCTGAACTGAAGTATCTTACTATCTGTCCTGGCCAACAGCGGAGAAATATTTAATGATGCTTTTAATGCTTTTACTCTGGTACATTGTCCAGAATTCAGACTCTAGCTATAGCCTACTTTTTTGCTCCCAAGTTACAATTCTTGCTTATTTCAGTTCAATGATATTTCCAGAATGCATGCCCACATGCATACACTCATGTACAGATGCACAAGCACAAGCATGATCTTTCCCTGCTTACCCCTAGCCATTATTAGAGATTCTGTTTAATTGTTTTACAATAAGTAGAAAATGCAAACTATGTATTTTAAGAACCAGTATTTAATTACACATATTAATGATATAGTGTCACAATACCTAGACATTAGGAAATACAGACAGCCAGATGGCTAGATCAATAGATGACACATACACATAGATAAAATGTGTGATCAAAAATTTCTGTGAATATTTAAATTTTAAAATAATATCATAGTAAAAAGGCATTTACACTTATCTACCTCAAAATATTGCTCCTCTCTTTAAACAAATTTAGCCCATCGTTCTTGTCATTTTCTGAAGCACTTATGGAAATTCTTTTAAGTGAGTATATTTAGTTGTGCTGTCATGATTAGATTTAAAACATTTACTTTTTATGTTTGTTTTGACTTTAGGAAAGTGCCAGAGACCACACAATGCCAAACGCTGTGAATAAGTCTGACGAAGACATACTGCAATACTTTTGTTGGACAGTAGTTGCTGAAAACATTTTGAATGGACACACGACGTTGAAGTAACTACAAAAACATGCAAAAGAGGATTCCAGAACTGCTTCTGAAAGCAACAAGAATGATAGGACAAATGTGTTTGACCCAAGGAGACATGCTGAGGGGTGATTAATGACAATGTATCATTTACTGTAATGATTTTTAATTAATCATTCACCATATCTTTTGATCACATTTCATATAGATAAAGCTACTGACAATTGTATAATAAAGTAGACAATTGTATAATAATAAGTATGGATAGAAAACAGAATATGAATATTGGAGATGGAATGCAGTTAAATGATAAGCATGCAGCAGGATCCCTGGAAAAGTTTTAAGCAGGAAAGGAATGAATTCAATTTGTAGTTTAAAGTAGGGCAGGGTATGTAAGAAGAGGTCTTGTGAATGCGAGACGCTAAGTCTTTCAACCACTGCTCCCACCCCGTCAATTATTCTTCACTGATAAATGAAACATGACTTCCAAAAGTGTTCAATGCTATAAAAAGTTGGCAATCCCCTTTGTTCTCCATTGTGGAACTTATAAAACCAGGGATGGGCTGGCAGCTGATGTGGGTTGGGAGGAGATTTGTGGAAGTGCTTCATTTAACAAGGACTTGGAGACCATCAAAGGGTAGGTGTGGACAGACCACATCTGGGAAGCTAATTGAGAACTTCAGGGAATGATTTTAACTGCACTTATCCCCACTTCAAAGTTGGTGTCTGCTAAATGGACACAGTTTAAACATTCACTTCCCATAGCGACCTGGAGACCAGCTCATGAAAATTGAGCAGGCTAATCTAGGAAATGACTGCAAATTAATAAATAAGACCTGATATTATGTAGATTGATATGCTTATTTCACACTCTTGAGAAAAATATAAAAATTTGGGAGGGGGATAATTTTTAAAGAACTGTTTCAGCTTCTTGATTTAATGATCTATTTTTTGAGCTTAAAAGAAGAGCAACTTCAGAGGCCCATTTCCCTTTGAAGAGAAGGATTAAATAATCTTAAAGTAGTTTGATGTGCAGTTTATGTTTGCATTTTTTATCTAATCAGCCAAACAAATATAATTAATTCAGACAGTTGTCTCTATGGTTTTGGCGCCTGGTAGGAGCTGTATCATTACAAATGCAAATATGTTCCTAAAATAATGAGAATGTCATTATCATCCCTTATTCATTTATGTGACCAGAGACAAAGCTGAAATACTATTTATTATGGAAGCGACTTTTGTAAACTATGCAGAGAACATTAACTATATTGCCTGTACAGGGCATAAGTCTAGCTCTGACTTTCTCTAGTGTCACTCTGTCACTAATGAGGCATGCAGGTTGGGGAGTACATTGTAATGAAATAAGTGCTGGACCTGGCATTCTCCTAGGACTAGAGATTTTATTTGACTTCTGCTTTTGTATCTTGTAGGTAGGTTCCTTGATGCTTTGTGGCTTCATTCCTTAGCAGTGAAGTGGGCACTAATTCTGTCTGGCCAGCTTCATCAGAAGAATTTTGTAAGGATCAAGTGCAGCACAAAAAATAATATTCATATGTAAAGTACAATTATTGTTCAATACATGTTACAATATGTATACGTGAGCATAAACTTTTGTACATTTGTCTTCCAGTATTCATAAGCTAATTTTCTGCTGTTGCTACTCCCCATACAAAGATTAGATATGTCTTTTCATGTTTTTTTTTTATGTTTCCATCTTTATGATTCTTTTTCAGATGTCTGTGGCTTCTTTTTCTGTCTCCATAATTGTGAGCCTTGAACATGTCTAGCTAACATTCTTTTAGCTTACAATTACAGGCAAGCATTCCTTTACTACAATCAGGTGTCCATGAGCATCAGCCACTACAGAACACCTTTCTTGTTTCAGGTCAAATAGCAACCTATACTAGTTGTCACTACTTTCTCTGTGCTAGCCACTCAGCAGACTGGAATCTGCCTCACACCATAAACACAGCATAAAAACCTGTTTATAGAACTAAGAGCAGGAAAGTTTTCAAGCATGGAAAAAGAATTTAATATACAGCTAAGTGAGGCACATAGAACTCCAAGTAACCATTCTCAGGAAACAAACAAACAAAAAAACGACACTCTGCCACATTTCATAATAAAAATATCAGAAATCCAAGACAAGAACAGAACCATAAAGCTGTTAAAGAAAACCAATGAATCATTTTTAGAAGAAAATACACCTGAATTACAGAAGTCCTCTCAATACAAACTTTAAAGGTAAGGAAAGGTGGTATTGTAGTATTTCAAACAATAAAACACAACAACTTTCAATTCAGGCTGATAAATTCATAAAATTATGTTTTACAGTTGATGGAGAAATAATTATATTTCCATGATAAAGAGCTCCTAAAAACTGTATGACCACCAAACCAGCATTCCAAAAATATTCTCAAGGATATACTACAAAGAAACAATAAAGTTAACAATCTCAAAAGGTTCAACGGAATGAAAGCACCAGGTTGAGTGAGCCATTAAGTACAAAGAAAGAAAGGAATCATTAGCAGAAAAATTATACAATGACAAGACTAAGTCAATACATACCAGTTATAACTATCAATGTGAATGGTTTCAATTTACCAATCAAAAGACAGATAAGCAGAATGGATCAAGAGGCACAACACCACAGTATGCAGTACACAATATATACATTTAAATCTCTCTTATTACCTTAAAACTGTGGGACAGATCCCGGCTCACTTCTATACATAGCAATATTCATCACTTGGGGAGTGTCTGCAATACAGGGTTTTCGACTCTACCTTTACCTAGCCTATCTCATCTCTCTTCCAGACTGAAAACTCTAATACAAGAGTAATTAATGTATTTTCAATTGCTTCTTTTTACAATGTCCAGTTCGACTGTCCTGGAACCATGCTTATGTCTTCAAATCTAAGATCACCTCAATTCCAAGAATAGCAGTTTGAGACCACCCTTAAAGGTGATAAGATCATGTTCTCTCAAGCAGGAGAAATTACCCCATGAGAGGGAGCTGAATTATCCCTCAAACTGTAGAATTTCTCTGAAACTATGGAAACCAAAATTGAGAAATTGATCAACTGGACTCTGGTCCATCCCAGCTAATCCTTAAAAACTGGCCTCATGCTTCTGTGTGTGGGTAAGTATGAATCCCTGAAGCAGAGTGAGCATACCTCTGCTACTGGGCTGGAGTCAGGTCCCAATAACCACCACTGTTTAACTCTGTGTAATAAACTTATCTATGCTTTGAACTGAAGTCATTTTCTGGGGCATGCATCAAATATCTACGTGGCAGGGTGATTTGAAGTCCCAATCTTGTTTTGGGAGGACTTTTTTTTTTTTTTTTTTTTTTTTGTGGCACCGGGGATTGAACTCACGACCTTACGCTTGCCGGCCAGGCGCTTAGACCGCTGAGCTAGATCCCCAGCCCTTGGGACGACTTTTGGATCCCACCTGGTGATAGAACAAAATCCTCTTAATCGTTTTTTGCTTCCACTTCCCACAAAAGATAAAAAGCAGTCCCATGCACTAAAGATCCCCCAAACAGAAGAATTTTGAAAGCACCAAAGCAGTTTAAGCCTTACAATTTGTAAAATTTGTCACAGTAACATTTATATTCCACTTATTTTGAATGTAACTAGATGTTTGATATTTGCAAATTAGTATGTTTTCACTCCCTGTCATCTCACAGATTGGGACATTATCTTCCAAGGAAAAAAGTGCAGAAACTCAGTTTCATGTGATGTTTGTGGGTGTTACATGACAATGGTCTTTCTTGGCATATTAATTTTTGGGGAACTTTCACTATGCACATTGGAAGGATTTCTAAGTCTTCTATCTAATATTATGCCTTACTTCCAGAGAAACTGAGAATTTACCTTTCATATTTTGTCTTGACTTACTTGTCAGCAAGAAAACAGTTATAGAGATTTCAGGTTGAATACAGGTAGGAAATTTCTGTTGCTAGCATTTTCATATGATCTTAGGCAATAAATTACAATTTAGCTATATAGCTTTTCAAATGTCTCTGAAATATCCTCTTGTTGAATTATATGTGTTATCTACATTTTCATCCATATTGCAAGAGCGTAGTATGTGCCTCAAATTGTCACTGTGATGACTAGAGATAGAAAATGCATGCAATGTAGGTAGCATATTGCCTAATAAAGAGCAACTCTTTATAAGTTTGTTTAATTCAAATGTGAATCAAGTTTTAGAATTTAATATTGTGTGCTTTTCCTTACCTGACATGAATAATTTGGAAAAACTGCATTTAGATTGATAGGGAAAAAACTCGGGACTATCATCCTTAATAATCAGCAGCAATAAGTAGTGCATTAATAGCAATAGTTTCTTTCTGTTGCTATCAATTACACACATTATTAATGGATGGACAAAAATCTGCCAAGGCATAGATTGTTAACAGGAATTGACACCTCAGTTATTGCTAGTGTCAGAAATTAATTTTCCAGAGTGCAACTACGCCACATTAAAATGCATGTTGCAATGGTTTACGATGTGGGAGAGAAGATCTTTTCTGGAAAGTGGCTCAGAAACAAGGCTAAGGGAGTGATGCAAGCAATGTCTGAGAGAAGAGACATGGAAATTATCCACACAATGGTTACTGATACATGCTAACAACTATCCTATGAAATTAACATTCTAGAAAGTTAACGTCAACTTCGCAAGCTTTTTAAATAAAATGCAGAACAATCTGAATATTGTAGCAATTAAAAATAATGTACATTTCAGTTATTAAATCATAGAAAAATAAAACTAAGCATTTTTCTTCATTTAATTCAGAAAATAACATACGGGGAATAGAAGATGATGCAATTGAAATTAAGTTTTTAAGTTACCCACGTTAAATTAGATCTATCTCCTTCCCACCTCCCTTGAAGGCTTTCTCTATTTCTTGCCTGCCTCGCCATGTGCAAGCTTCCTCTGCCATGCTCCACTGCTGAAGCACTGTGTATTGGAACCACTATGTACTGAACCTCTGCTAACTGTGAGTCAAAATAAACCTTTCCTCTTTTAAATTGTCAGTGTTGGGTATTGTGTCTCAGTAATGACAAGACAACTAAGACCACTGCATTTACTGATAAAAAGAACTAATTGCTGAGTACACTTCCATAAGGATAGGTATTTTTCTCTAAAATTCTTAAGTACTGGGAGGAAAAATTGGCAATGAAGGGTGGCAGGCAGGATTGTAAAGGGACCTTTAAAATAGTGCAAAGAAAATGTCTTAAAGCATTTCTTATTTCCTCAGGGTGCACCTAAGTGCAAGGATCTTTGTACTTAATGTTCTGGGATGTCAATTTCCTTTCCCTTTCCTGGGAGTTCAATGATACTGACCTGTTTTCAGTCTGCTATTTCAGCCTGCTAAATATGTTGCGATTATAACCAGCTTAGATGCAGTGTTTTCTCACGGTGAATTTATTTTTACCAGCTGTGATTGGATTTTTTCTCTATTCTCAATCTCCAGTACTATCAAAAGGGTCCTACTGGAGCTTGTTTTTTTTCCCTAAGTTTCACATTGGGCTGAGTTCATTCATAGATGCATAGATATGCAGCAAGGTGAAAGCATATATTTCACTTGTAAAGATTTGGGAATGGCCCCAAATTCTAACTAAACATAGCCTTCAAAATTACCTTAAAGAAAATAATTTTCATCTCCAGTAAATGATAACATATACCAGCAATGGTCATAGAGTATTTTTTCACATTGAAAAGTCTTAAAAACATCCCAAACACTCATTGTGCATATTTGCAGTCAAGGCCATGAGAATGCTCTGTTCCCTCATCTTGTCCTAATACTTTAGCATATTAACTACCTCAGTTTCCTCAGATACCAAGCATGATTCTCTTCTCTGACTTACTTAAATGAACTATTGAATATAATTCTTGTATATTTGTATGTTTTTACTCATGACTTGTACACTTCTTTCTATAGAATCTTAATGCAATATATGTTTTTGTTTGGTTATCTATTTTTATCATTCATGAATGTAAAACTCCTGCATATGACTCTGTGATTACACTGGCTCAGACAAAAGGCTCTCTACTCATTACTTGCAGCTAAAGCTTATCACTGTGTTCTCTTTTTCCCTCTTCTGTCTCTCTCTGTCTCTCTGTCTCTCTCTTTCTCTGTGTATTCCTGCCTCTTCCTTTTAAAAGGATACAAGTCAAATTGAATTAAGGCCCCACCTTTATGATCTCATTAGTTATTTCTCTCTCATTAGTTACTTCACTGGAGGTTAGGG
>RJWT010038345.1:0-12884 GCA_004365215.1 Cuniculus paca
ACCTTTTTAAAATTTTGAGACAGGGTCTCATTAAGTTGCTCAATTGCCCAGGTTGGGCTGGAATTTGAGATCCTCCTGCATCAGCCTCCCATGGTGCTGGGATTACAGGTGTGCTCTTCCTTTCCTTTTTTGCCATGGACATACAATTTGAGAAAGACACTCTTTGAGTCATAGCAGATGCGTTTTTCATTGCTAAAGTGAAGTAGAAAAGGCCCCCTCTCCCGGGCTGGACATGTGGCTTTATCACGAAGAAACTGGAGCAGATCTCCTGACGGGACATAACCCACACTGTCCACCTCATTGCAATCTGCCCTGACTCTGGCCTGCATGTCCCACTCGGTCAGCACACAAGTGCTGCTAATTAAGCTCTCTGAAATTCCTCGATATGCCCCTTCCGTACCCGTGGATGCCCTTTGACCTGGTTTGCAAGGTGAGTGTTTGATATTATTTTTATATCTGCTTCCAATAATAACAACACAGCATGAGAGAGGAGAAGTGGGATCAGAGGCCAGATCGGGACAGCCATGAAGGAGGAACAAAGGACAGGCCAGCATGGGGACAGATGGCCTCTGTACTTTTCAGATCGTGGGAATGAAAGGCGGTTATGTACATGAAAGCAGGTTAGAGCGGTGCGGCCTTGCCGAGGGGACACTATCAGTAATGGACGTTTGTGAAGATAACCCCGAGTCATTTACAAAACAGGCAAAGTATTTCAGCGTGTCAGAGACACAGCTGTCTCCTTTGAGAAAGACTGGTTCTAAGTTTAGGTTCACCGTCTTGCCAGCTTATAACCATTTTTACCTTCCAGAGGAGGCTGCGGTTTATAATCCACGGCTTCCCATGCATTCTCTGCTCTAACTCGTTCCAACATTCCCGAGTGATAAGCATTCGTATCCTCCTGAAGAGGACCGGGGGCGACGTGCTCCAAGTCCCCAGCTGGAGAGGGGAGCACTTGGTGTAATTTGCACTGAGGAGTTTGGTTTGTGGTTACATCCTGTCCCCCTGTGTTACCTTGAACTAAAGATTTGATGCCAAGTGTGGTACCTTGGCTGCTCCCCACCCTGCCCACTTTTCTCAGTCACCATCCAGCGCTAGGTGTGGTTTTGGGGTGCCCATCCCCGGACATTCTAGTAGTAATGGTCACAGAACTATATGACATTTATCAAATGCTTCCTGATCCGGGCAAGCAGGTGTGTTTCATCAGATGCTCCTAGCGACACTTCAGGGAGAATGACAGTATTGTTCCCCTCTCTGGCCACAAACAGTTTAAAAAAACAATTGTGTATTCAACTGCTAGGTGGGAGGCTCGGATCTGGACCCGAGCAGACGAACTAAAAACCTGAGTGCTGAACATCATTAGGCCATATACCTTACCATTTTAGGCACATCTGTCTTTCTAAATTGTCCTTTAATAATGCCATTTGCCTCCCCTCACCACTTCTTTATCTTGAACGCTGTATGTTGAATGAACAGTGTACTGATAAACCGGTACATTCAACAGTTAATCATTCAGGAAGGATTCTGAGTGCTGTGTAACCTTTAACTGCATTATGCATTCGATCTAACTGAATTTCACACTTTTTTTTTTTTTGCAATTCTTCATAGACCTGTCGTGTTTTAGAAGCAGAATGGGCTTGAGAAATTCTGTAATTTAGCCTCTCCGTGTTAGTGTGACAAAACTCTGAGACAGCCAGCCACATCATCACAGCAGCACTGTAACACGGCTACTAAGATTCGTACGTGGAAGAGCGAGAGACAGAAGCTGTTTGTCACGTTCCATGCTGGTGATCAGGGAACCTGGCCCTTTTGGTCCTATTTTAAGTCAGAAATTGACAGAAGGGGAAGGTGGGGGGGGGGAAGGTCTCACTCTTCTGTGAGTGCAAAGCACTAGTGATGAGCTTCTTCCCCAGCTGTCTGGCTACTATCTCTTCAAGGACAAAGTACAGATGAAGGACTTCAGAGACCTTGGTTCACGTGACCTGAAAGTGGGAGCGTTAAGCTGATGGATGGATGGATGAAAAGAATTTCTTTTAGCCACTACTTGAAGCCCCTGGCAGCCACAGTAAACAAGAGGGTCATACAAGCAAAAAGCTAGCTTCCTGCTGTGCTTTTTCTGGCAGAAGAGGACAAGGTGGTCTTTTACAAGGAGGAGAACACAAGGCGTGCGCATTGGCTGTGACGGCCCGGTGTGCTGCCGGGTCACACGGCCGCCTCTTTGGGAACATCCGGGCACCAGAACCTTTGCTTAGGACGCTACTTCAAGAACTCATTGACGGGGCTGGCAGAGCAGCTCCAAGCAGAGCACGCACCTCGAATGCCCTGGTCTTGGGCTCAATGCTTAGCACCACCGAAAAATTTAAAAAAAAGAAGAACCAGGGAGGGTTATTTACATCAAATAGGCTGCTTCTACCTCTTCTATGTACAAGCCCAAATCTGCCAGGCCCGAATTACTCATAAACAGGATGAAAAATACAGACCTTTTTATCTGACTGATCCAGAAGATATTTTTGATAAAGACAAGCTCAGCCTTCTAGCCTCAGGCCTGGCAGATTTTGTTTGGCTTTGTTTCTTTCCCTCCTCCTTTGCCTTTTGTTTTTGTTTTGTGTTGCTTTTATTGCCCCCCCCATATATACACACTACTCATAAATTTAAAAAAGAGCTATAGTTGGAAACAATACTGTACTAGCTTAAAGGGTTATTCTCACGTCTGTCTGAGTGTACAGGATGAGCTTTGGAGCCTCAGCAGATACGCAGTTAGGTCCAGAAAGCTCTCCAAGCAGAAGGACCTTGCTCTGGCCTTCCAGTGCTTTTTCAGTTGTGGGTTTGATCCGAGGAAGAAGGTTGAGGAATTTAAAACAAGTATGATCCTGCTGGGCATGGTGGTTCACTCCCATAAACCCAGCACTCGGGAGGCTGAGGCAGGAGGATCACTGTGAGTTCAAGGCCAGCCTGGGCTACATTGGGAGACTCTATCTGGAAAAAACAAATCATAAAACAAGTATGTTTAATTTTATTTTCTGTACTGGGGATTGAATACAGGGCTTCTACATTGATCCCTAGCCCCCACCCCCCTATTTTTTTTTTTCAGACAGGATCTCACAATGTCACTAGGTTGCCCAGACTGGGCTTGAACTTATGATCTTCCTGCCTCAGCCTTCCAGATGGTCATACAATTTGATGAGTATTGGACTCATCGATGGGCAGGACTCATGTAAGAGCCGGGATAGACGTCATACACTCTGTATAGCTGCATTCATGAGCAGAGAGCACCGCCCTCCATTCCATCCAGTCTGTAGGCAGACAGCTTCCAAACCATAGCTCTGAACTCCCAATCTTTCCCCAAGGAGCAAGAACCTCACAGTGTTTTACACTAGGGAACCATCTTTGTCCATTTTCAAGCTGATTCTCTTAACTCTGCCCAGAAAAAAAAAATGTATGGATAAGTCAAGAGCTGTGGAGAGAATTTTCAAAAAATAAAACTTTAGGGTTTCTTTTTTTTGGTACTGGGGATCAAACTCATGACCTCGCACTTGCCAGGCAGGCACTTAAGCCGCTGTATTTTTTTTAATAGCATGCTCCTTTTCTTTAAAGTTAATTTGAAATTTACTTACAGTACATTTTTTTTGCATACAATTCTGTGAGTGTTGGTAAAGGCTCAGAGGTGTGTAACCATAGTGACAATCAAGATACCGAACCACTCCCTGGGTCATCCTAAAACATCCCCTAATGCTTCCCCTTTCCTCATCCCACCCCTAGTCCAGGGCTCCCCTTAATCTGTCTCCCACCCTCCAGGGGCGCCTTCCCAGAATGCCATAGGAAAACACAGCCTTTTGAGTCTCAAACAGCCTTTTGTGTCTGAAACATACCTGTGGTGCTGTGCAGATCAAGTCTGTTACTTTCCACTGGCGCGTGGTGTCCCATTGCCCTAAATGAGTCGCAGTTGATCTGCTCACCGGTTGAAGGACATTGCACTATTTCTAGATGTTGGTGACTGTGAACAAATCAGCCACCACTATTCATCTACCAATGTTTGCGTGGAAAGACATCTTTCTCTTCCTTTTCCTAGTATTACAGGCAGCTGAGTTAGTTAGAAATATTATAGGCAGTCAGACAGGGCCAGGCCCTAGAGAAAGCCAACACAGAGGACCAGATGTCTTGTGACCTTGAAGGAGACAGACACCTCCAGCTGTAGACCAGATCTCAAGACAAAAGGCAAAACAAATACAACCACACCCTAAGTAAAAACATCAGGGATTGACATTCTAAATAGGTATGGATCACCTTGTCCTTCCCAACCCCCTATAGGAAGAGTCACCAATCCTTAAGAATGCTGGTTCACTACGTGACTCACTTCTCCATTTGTCCCTGATTTGGTCAATTTTATCCGAACAGTTAATCTTATTGGTTGACCGTAGTTCTGTCCCACCTCATGCCCGTTTGCCTTGAGAGTTCTCAGGTTTTCCCCACCTTGGACCCACCTCACCTCGTGGTTTTACTCTATAAAAGTCCCTAGAAAAGCCAAGTCTTTGGCAACCCCTTCCGTCTCTCTCTCAGACAGAAGCTTTCTTTCTCTCAATAAATGTATATTGCTTATAACCTCCGTTGTTCCTAAAATTCATTCTTCGATTTTAGAGAATACAAACTCATATGGAACATCTAGTAGGTTGGGAGTTTCATTCCCCTATATGGCTAGGAGTGAAATTGCTGGGTCACATATTAAGTATATTTGTAATATATATATCTGCCAAAATTTTTTTCTGAGTGGCTGTACCGTTTTATATCCCCTTGGTGAATGCACAGATGAACTGGGTTCTCCTCCTCCTCTCCGGCATTTGGCACTGTCCCGATTTTTTAACTTGAGCCATGATGAGA
The DNA here is from genome assembly GCA_004365215.1 of Cuniculus paca. Lineage (NCBI taxonomy): Eukaryota > Metazoa > Chordata > Mammalia > Rodentia > Cuniculidae > Cuniculus > Cuniculus paca. The sequence continues at coordinate 4,873 of RJWT010038345.1, forward strand.
GGTGCATAGTGGTGTCACACTGTGGTTTTAATTTATATTTCTCTAATTTTAATAGTTAATCTTTAATTGGCGTGGAACATCTTTTCATATGATTATTTAGCTCTATATCCCAATGTGTAGTCTTTACCTTATTTCAAGCATGATACATTTTTCTTATTAAAATGACTATATCAGAAATATGTTATATAGAATACATGTTTCCTATAATAAGTTTAGTTTCTATTGATAGCTACTGTTAATAGACTACTGTGCATTCCTCCATACACTATATGCTAAAATATATTATTTCTTTAAGTGTATTTTTTGTGAAAATAAAAAGTGGCATTTTGTTCATGCCACTTGAGAACATGTTTTTATCTCTACATAATAATCTGGTATAGCTTTATATCAGTATACCCACATCTACCCTATTTTTTGGTGACTTTGTAATATTAAATTGTACGCTTTTTTCAAGTGTCTATTGTATTACACTTTCTAGTAGAACATACATCTACTATTGTTAAGTCAAAAAGTAACATGCAATTCTGCAGGTTTCAACAAAATAGCAACTGCATTTCTAGTGTTTTCTAATAAATTTTTGAGGTTGTGCAAACTTTTTGATCAAATTACATGTTGCACATTTCCCAATTTTGAATTGAAAATTATGTCTTAGTAGCAAAGAGTATTTTAGAAAGGCAGGACCAGTGGAATTTTATGAAAATATGAAACAAATTTCAGTTAATTTCATGTTAGTGTCTTAAGAAACTTGGAATATGGGTAGCTGCAAAAAGATCAGCAAGACCACTAAGAATTTGATTCCACTCTCTTATCGTTCCCTAGGGTTTTCCATAATAAACAAAGTGGTTCGGGTATGTACTTCCAATTACTTCATTTAGAGGCAATTCTTTTCTGCATCGATGGCTCCTGTTAGCTTTCATAATATTCTTGTGGGAGGTAAAGCCCTATCAGTGTCCTCTGTTTTAATTTATTTGATTAATGTCTAGTGACTTAACCTTAGACCCCTATGTTTTCTTAATTTTAGAGAGATAAAGGGAAAATACCAGTCACATGTTTGTTCTTAAGAAGAGTCTTTTGGTATGTTTAGCCACCAATAGACATAATTAATCCTAAAAGGCTACAGGGAAGTAAGAAAGACAAAATAGCAGTGAAGTTACTGGGTATTTCCTCCCCTCTTGTAAGACTATTTAATATTTTGGTTTTCTAAGCAAATCTCTTGCAGCTGCTGAGTTCTCAGTTCATGCCAAGGACCCTTTGTTTACACTAACTGCACCCAAAGAATTCTTCTTACACAAGTTATACTACTTAAGCTCTTTTGTAAGTCTCAGACTTTATCACAACCATGGGGAAACAGAACCATACTTTCTTTTCTCAACATTCCTTCTGGTCAAAGGTGAATGCAGGGGGATTTAATTCCTTAAATACTAAGTCTTAACCTAATAGTGCTTATGATTTCCATGTATCAGAAAACTTTCTTAAGCCTGTAGCTTGATGTGCTTCCCATTTCTATACACAGTGAATTTAGGTGAAGACCCTGCACAGGGACCTGGGGCAATATTTGGTCCTTCTGGACTCAGGCTCTTTATTTCAACCTTAAAACTGATGAAAAAAGCAAAAAGTCTTAGAATAAAACAACTAGGTCAGCTTCTCCCGCGGAAGACTAGGGCCAGCTAGTCATCTGTAAATTCACAACCTCTCAGTCCTGTGGAAAACAATTATTTTGGACACATGTATAACGCCTTTGAAGGTTTTTAAAAACTGGGTATTATATTTTTAAAACATCCAACCCCAAATTACACGGCAGATGAATTTTAGAGGTGGGAGGGATCAAGTGTCACAACCAAGATCATGTATTTTATCCAGTAGCTAAGGATGGTTTTAGATTCAGATTCCTCGATTCTCCATCTTCTTTCCACTGTACCAGACTGCTCTGCCCAGAATATCCAGATTATTTTTAAAAAATTAGTTGGGCATGGTGGTACCTGCCCTTAATCCCAGCAGTGAAGACGTTGAGACAGTAGGCTCCCCAACTGCAGACCAGCCAGGGTTACATAGTGAGTTCAGACCCAGCCTGGACCACATAGTAAGACCCAGTCTCGAAAAAAAAAAAAACCAAAATGCAAAACAAAAGCAATTATCTCAATGTTTGTTGTCACCCAGATACAGGCATCTGAAGATTTTCTTTGACATCATATAGATAAAACTTCATCCGTGTTCAAACTTGACAAACATTCCTTCTCTCCAGCACTTGATTTCTTTCCCAAGTTGCTTCTGAAAAGTTCACATGGTTTCGAGACTCGAAGATAGCCTAAGCCTATCCACACCTCAGTCCCCTGTGTGCTATGTGACTTTACCATTCAAGTGCTTGCACCTCCCGCTTCCTCATTTTGTGAAATAAGGAAAGCGCCAGCAGTCCCCCGGAAATGCCTATAGGGAAACTCACGTCTGCAAAGCCTAGAGGGTGGGCTGGCCTAAATTCCTGGTAGCAGTGTTTCCAAAAGGCAGACTGCAGGAATGCGTGTGCAGGAGACTAAAAGAGTAGCGAGGTGGTGGATCTTGCCACCAAACTGTGGGTGATACAAATTTGCTTCAGTCTTCAAAAGATATTTGATGGCAGTGTGACATACAAGGTAAGCTGCTGTGTGCTGCAGGCAGCTGATATTATCAGCAAGAGTCCATTTCATGCATTTCTTCCCTACTCTGTTCATGAAGTCAAGTTAGTACCTTGAGATCAACAGGGGCGGGAATACTTACGCCACACAAAACCAGCAAGCTCTGTAACATAGGCCAGACCGGAGGCCTGGCTGTTAACCGTTCATCAGCACGTTACTGACACAGACCAGGTTTGAAGTCAAACAAATCAGGTTTACAACGAAGCTCTGAGGCATATTAGAAAGAAGGAGAAAAGCTCCTTCAGCCCTCTGAACTTCCCCTTTCTCACCTGCAAAACTGGGATCCTTATACTTAGTCAAAGAGCTAGTAGAAAGATGAAGTGAGATAAGGTATGTGAAACACTTAAAATGGGTCCCAGTAAATAGTAACATCAACTAATATGTCAGTAATTATTTTTATTGTTGTTAAAAACCTGGGAGATTCAAATCTCAGCTGGGTCCCACAGATTTCGCTTCTTCTGAGTCACATGTCATAAAGATATGGAAATGAATGTGTCAGCCAAGTTGGGGTGGTGGATCAACTAATGGTCAACTTGTAACACCCAGCCAAACTGAATCAGCATGGTGCTGGGTGTGAAAGGCCCACCTGAGGATGGTCGCCAACAGCATAAAAGGAGAACTGGAGGGGAAGATGGTGTGCTGTGGATTCTCCTGGAGAAGCCTGTTGCACTGTTTTCCTGATATGAACTCAATTGTTCTCATCGTTGGAGGAGCTCAGGTCCTTGCTGTCACTGAGGGTGGCTGCAGTTCTTTTCAGGGGTGCTCTGGTCCTTACCTTGAGTGTCACTGCTTCCTGGCTCCGGTGCAGACCCCTCAGCCTGCTGGCACAGATCCTCCGTCCCACTGGTACAGACTTTCCAGCTTCCACCACCGGCCCTTGGGCCTTCCCAGTGCAGATCCTTGATGCAGACTTGCGTGAGACATTGTCATGGGCTCTAGACCTCCAGCTGGACTTGTGGAGGACACTGCCATGGTATCCAGGCCCTCAGCTGGATTCTTTGGGTCTCTAGTATGTGGACAGATCCGTTGCATTCTTCTGCATTTGACTTTTTAGGTGACTATTATAAAATAATCCTATAAACTATGTGTCCTGTATTAAATCTATTCTCTTGTAAATCCTGACTACAACAGTTGGGGAAAAAATTGTTTTTTTGGGAAAACTCTTTTCAAGTTCTTTTATTGTTTTTATTTGAGAAAATGTTTAAACAGATTTGAACATCTAAACAAAGATAGTTTTAAAGCCAAAAATCCAAGTGCTCTGAGTCTCCTGTGAGTATTTTTCAACAATGTTGGGCCCAGAGCCAGAACACGTTACAAGCATTTTGAATCCACCCCACCCTGTCTCAACAGCAGTCCTCCCTCAGAGAAAGGAATTTGATACAATGCCAGTGAGAGTCTTCCTCCTGAGAGTACTTTGAGGCTTTCATCCTTTTTGTGGAAAAGAAAAATCTCAAAATAACCATGTGCACAGAGAAAGAATTACTCGAAGATAAAATCTGTAGTTCCCAGGCAAGAAGGTTAAGGGTCTAGACCTGAGGGCCGAATTGCCAGAAGACAGGAAGAGCCATAAGAACCCAAGGGCTGGTTTCCTTATCTACGCCAAGCTTCCCTGTTGGTTCTGTCATCATTAGGAGCATCAGTCACCCTCCTGCCCAGGTCCCTTTGCAGCATCTCAAGGCCATCCAAGGGACAACTGGGATACAGCCATCGTCCAAGTCTCACTCTGCTGCCAGGTGTTTAGAGGGTATGGCAGGGAAAGGAGAGAGGAGACAGGCATCTAAGGTGCCGGTACTCCCTCCCCAAGCCATACTCACGAGTTGGAGAGTTAGAGAAGGAAGGATGAGGACAGGAAGGTCTGGGAGGGGGACCTCTGCAGGAGCAACCCCCTCCCCCCCGCCAGAGCTCACCATCAACAGCTGCCTCTTCATTCCTATGTAGAATTCCCCTGGCACATCCATAACTGAAGCTATGTCACCACTGCCCCATTATAACCCTGGGCCAAATTCCCACCCAGCAACATTCTTCCTTCCTGCTTTCCATCAACACTCACCTTAACCATTAAGAGTTGCAACACATACGGTCTTAGCAAAGGAAATGGACTTACTCCACTATACAGGGTCTCTAGTAATTAGGAGACCAGGGAAATGTTACAAGCAAAAATGGCTTACGAATAAATTTTAATGAAAATGATCATCATCCTCTGGCAAATGTTTTCTATTTTCGGTGGGTTATATAATTCTACCTTGTGGGTGTGGTTGCTACCACATTCTCTTCATTAGCAGAGTCCTGATTTTGTTTCGGTAGCCAGCTCTACCCCAGCACCTCACTATGAGGGCCTGACTGGTGTAAGTCTGGCATTCATCTTGCTAGTAGTTTATTGGGACTATCACGCCAATCTGGACATATTGCATCATCCTGGTCAGTGAGGAGACAGAGAGAGAGAGAGAGAGGGTGAGAGCACAAGTGAACACTGAGGGGCTTTGGGAAAGATTAGGGCGGATCTTAAAAAGGTAAACAAGGATAAATCAGTACCCTTCAGTTATTATCCTCAATATGAGTGGTTTTAATTCCCCAATGAAAAGACACAGATTGGCAGAATGTATCAAGAAAAAAATAAAGGTGTGTAGTATACAAGAAACACATTTAATCTAACAAGAAATAAAAGGATTAAAAATCCAAGGACAAAACACAATATTCCATGAAACAGGAACCCAGAAAAAAGCAAGAGTAGCTATTCTGAACTCAGCCAAAGTGGATTTCAAGCCAAAAGTCATCAGAAAAGGCAAAGACAGTCAGTACATACTGGTTAAGAAAACAATTCAACAGGAAGAGATAATGCTAACAAAATTTATACATCAACACCTGTGTGCCCAATTTCATAAAACAAACATTACTGTACATAAAAATCAGAGAAACACTAACATTGGAATGGGGGATCTCAATACCCACTGTCACAAATAGATTAATTTTATCAAAAAATCAACAAAGAAAAATTAGAGTTGAACCAAATTCATGAACGAATATACATAATAGATATCTATGGTCTGTTCCACCCAACAATAACAGAATACACATTCTTCTCAGAGGCACATGGGAGTGTCTCCAAAATAGAAAATACGCTGCCCACAAAGCATGCTTAAGTAAATATAAAAGAATCAAAATTATCCTATGTATATTATCAGATCAGAGTGCAATGAAACAAGAATCAGTGGCAAAGGAAACCACATAAATTATACAAATAGAAATTAAACAATACCCTTTTAAATAGTCAACAGGTTATAGAAGAAATCAAAGAAGAAATTAACCATTTTCTAGAATCGAATGATAGTGCCAGTACAACACACTGGAACTTAATAGATATAATAAAAACCATGCTAAGAGGGCAGCTTGTAGTGGTGACTGACCACAACAGAAAAACGAATGAGGGAGCCCAAATACATAATTTAACCCAAAGCTAGTACAAGGGAAAACGGTAAATATGAGAGCAGAAATTAATGAAATTGAGACTAAAAAAAAAGGTACCAAAATAAAATCAATAAATTGATGAGCTGGTTCTTTGAAAGGTTGAACAAAATAGACCAACCTTTAGCCAATCTTACCAAAAAAAGGAAAGAAAAAGACCCAAACCATTGGAATTAGAGATGAAAAAATGTGAAACCACAGAAGACTGCCAAAATCCAGATGATTATCAGTAACTACTTTGAGAACCTGTACTCTAGAGAAGAAGAGAATTCAGAAGAAATGGATAGTTTCTATCAATGGATAGTTTGAATCAAGAAGACATAAGAACCCTGAATAATCCAATATCAGGCACTGAAATTGAAGAAGAAATAATTAAAAAAAAAAAAAAAAGAACTGCCAACAAAGAAAAGCTCCAGTCCTGAAGAACTCACTGCAGAACTCTACAAGAACTATAAGGATGATCTAATACCAATACTCCTCAAAGTCTTCTGTGAAATTGAAAGGGAAGGAGTACTCTCAAAGTCATTCCTGCAAGTTAACATCACCAAATTCCAAAACCAGAAAAGGACCCAGCCAAAAGAGAGAACTACAGGCCAATCTTTTTAATGAACATTGATGCAAAAATCCTCAACAAGATACTGGCAAGCAGAATGCAATAAATTATCAGAAGATCATACGTGATGACCAAGTAAGGCTCATCCCAAGGATACAAGAGAGTCCAACATGCACAAATCAATAAATGCAATAAATCACATAAACCGAAGCAAGGTCAGAAAACACATGATCATCTCAATTGGCCCAGAAAAGCCTTTGATAAAAGCCAACACTCATTTAGGATAAAAAAAAAAATTGAAGAAAATAAGAGTAGAAGGATGTTATCTCAGTCTGATAAAAAGCCATTTATGACAAACCAATGGCCAGCATTATATTAAATGGAGAGAAGCTGAAAGGTTCCCCTTTAAAATAGGGAACAAGACAAGGATGTGTGCTGTCACTACTACTGTTCAATGTAGTTCTGAGAACATTAACCAAAGTAATCAAGCAGAAGAAAGAAATAAAAGGAATATGTAGAGGAAAAGAAGAAGTCAAAGTATCATTGTCTGCCAATGATATGATCCTGTACATAGAAGATAAAAATTCCACCAAAAGACTCCTAGAATTAAAAGCGAAACCCAGTAACATAGCAGGATACAAAATCAACACACAAAAATCAACAGTGTTCCTGTATGCCAATGATAAACTCACCAAGAAAGAAATTAGCAAAACAATACTTTTCATAATAGCATCAAGAAAAATTAAATACCTAGGAATTAGGAAGTTGAAGAGGACATCAGAAAATGGAAAGATATCTCGTATTCCTAGATAGGCAGAACCACTGTAATCAAAATGGCCATACTTCTAAAATTGATACCTAGATTTAAAATGATCCCAATTGCCGGGTGTGGTGGTGCCCTCCTGTAATCCCAGCACTTGGGAGGCTGAGGCAGGAGGATCGTTGTGAGTTCAAGACCAGCCTGGGCTACAAAGTGAGCTCAAGGCCAGCCTGAACGGCACAGCAAGGCCCTGTCTCAAAAAGACAAAAAAAAAAAAAAAAGCACAATCCCAAAGTACAAAAAACATTCCCCACAGAACTAGAGACAACAATCCTAAATTTATATGGAATCAGAAGAGACCCAGAATAGCAAAAATAATTTTGGGCAACAAAAACAAAGCAGGAGGCACTGCTGGGCGTGGTGGTACACTCTCGTAATTCCGGCACTCAGCAGGCTGAGGCAAGAGGATCGTCGCAAGTTTGAGATCAGCCTAGGCTACAAAGTGAGCTCAAAACCAACCTGAATGGCATAGTGAGACCCTGTCTCAAAAATAAATAAATAAATAAAT
>RJWT010038346.1:0-12882 GCA_004365215.1 Cuniculus paca
GTAAAGTTTAGATTTCAGGTTTTTCTTACTCTACAAATTTACTCTTGATATTATTAATCACTCCCACAGCTGTGAATGACATTTTATTCTAATAACTTTTAACTACTTGCTTTCAATACAAATCTCTCTTTGGAATATCAAGTATAATGCTTATTTGTCATCTCTAATTTTTCAGTCTTTTGATCACAGCATATTTCAAAGTGTTCTTCATTCAGTCATGCATACATATTGATATTTTTGGTGTTATGCTTTCTCCATTTAAGTAGTTGAGCAATGTTTTTACTAAAACTCATTAACACTGCACAATCCAGTATTATATTGTTCCAAGCCACTTTATCTCATGCATGTTGCTTGGAAAGAGTATTTCTTTCTTACTGACATAATTTGCCCCAGACCTCAATCACCTCTCATCTGAATTCTTACAATAGTGACTGTCTTAGTTACTTTTCTCTCATTGCTGAGACAAAATACCCAACACCCAAAGTTAAAGGAGGAAAGGTTTACTTAGCTCACAGTTTGTGGAGATTTTTAGTCCATAATTAGCTGGCTACAAGCAGGGTGCATGGTGAGGGGGTAGCTGTTCAAAGCTGCAGAAGTCAGTAAAAGCAACAAGAGTAAAAGGGGAGAGAGTCTCTTTTCTTCCCTTATATTGTATGCAGGCTACTTGCCCTCAGGTCGATGTAGTACTCACACCACCTCCCTACACTCCTCTTGCACAGGCTCAGGATGTTCACAAAGTGAGGACCCTGCCCCCTTGCTAAGTCACTTAGTTAAACTAACCTTCTTAAGTTGTCACAATGAACAAAATTATAGAAGTAAAGGCATGCCCTCCATACCGGAGGATGTAGAACTGCTGAGTTACTTAGTTAAGCTTCTAGACTTTTCAAGTTGGCCAAATGTATCAACCTTAGCAATACTTACTCCTATTTTGTGCTCTTTCCATACTTCAAGTTACAATACCCAGTATGATTTAGTCACCAGTAGTATGCAAACTTGATAACCATTTTGGAAGCCCAAGGCAAAAGGACAGATTTATGTTCTTGAATGCATTCATATATCTGTCTATGTTTAAGTGGTTAATTTTTTTCTAGAACACTATTACAGTTTTAAAATATTGAAAAACAAGTCTTTTTTTCAGGCTAAATGTGTTATGAGCCTTATTTAAAATTTTGATGGGGGTGGGGACATAGCTCAGTGGCACAGTGCCTGCCTGGAAAGAAAAAGATCCTGAGTTAAATTCCTGGTACCAAAAAACAAAGTAATTTAAAATAATATAAAAGAAAATAAAAATAAATTAAATTTTGTAGGTTTGTTCATCATGAGTTTTGAGTAAATTTTGACTTTTAAAAATTGTACTAAGATATTATTATCTTCCTTATTGAATCTTTTGACATTCTCTTAAATTATTCACTGAAGTAGCTCCCTCACTAGAATCAACCCCTCACTATTATCACTACATTACTAAATACCCAGTACTTTTGTAACTTCAATGTAAATATAAAAAAGATGACAAAATTGAAAGTCATCTCAGTAATATGAATACCATTGGGGTACTTAGAAAGTGTCTTGGTGTGTACTTTGAGTCACATTTTGAAATACCCATTTCAGGCAAAAAAAAAATGTGAGTTATTTTGAAAGAAACTTAATTCTAATAATCAATCTGCCTCAAGAAGAAAGAAAAGCAGATTGATTTAAAAATTGCTGCCATTCAGTATTTACACTTTCCAAAAAGCATAAATGCTTAAAAACATTTGCTACAAAGGATGTTAAATAAGAATAAATGATGTCTCCAACCTGGGAGAAAATTATATTCCTTCATCTATGTCTTTTTATAAATTAAGTACAATTTGTAAGCCCAGAGTTGTCCTATGTAACTCAGCAAGACCCTTTTCAGAACGATTTCCTGACTACTGACCATGACACAGATGATTATATATCAGGTGATTGTGAAGTTGCTCAAAGTTACAGCTTCTAACTGCTGTTCATTATCATGATCATTAGAGTGGAGCATTTCTAATTATTTCTAAGATTATGAACTTCTTGAAATTAAGGATGATGGTTTTTACATATTGATCATTAAATATCATGATCTAAACATAAATGTTTATTAAACTGAATTGAATGCATAAACTGAAAGTCTACAGGCTTGGCTAATGTTTTATTTTCAATCCCTGAGAAAATAATATTCATATAAGCAAAGGACAAGCTATTACACATTATAATACAAACTTTAAAAGATCACAAAAGAATTTTTAAAAAATCTAAGAGAAAATTAAGCTCCCATAGAGAACAAGTTTGTGTGGACTGTAAACATTTATACTTTAACTGTTACTTTAATTGATATATTTTGTATGTGTATGAACACTGTCACATTCTCTAAAATATTTTGTGTATTTAATTTTAAATACATGATAACTAGTAAAATTCCAAATTTTTATAACATAATTAGGTCATTTATTAACCCTTCCTTACTGTCAGGAAAGAAAGAATCAAAATATTATGACAGTTGTTTTGCTATGTACCATATCTTTCTGTGTTGCATCAATTTAAGCAGTTGAATTAGCCCACATTACCTCAGTAGCTACAATGGCAATTTTGCCTAATTAATGTTAAAATACACATTGCGCTAGGGTGATATTTTAGGCTATTGCTAAATAAGAAACATCAGTGAGAACTAACATCACTACTATAGTTTGGGAATGATATGACTTTCACATATAGTATAAAGATGAATCTGCTTTTATTAAGTGTTCAACATTGAGAGGAAAAGCAAAGTGTATCTCAAGTAACACTAATAAAACAAAGATGAAAAACATTAGCCATCTTGTAATTAATGATAATGAAAACAACATTGTGACTTTATTGTAGGAAATTTAGTAACTTGTTCTAGTCAACCCACCTCAAGAAGTAACAGTCTCATTGCTGTGTAGAAATAGACTGAGCAAATCACACAGACTAGAAAGCCAGAGGAGTTATAAACTGACATTTTATTCCATATATTTTTCTGTAGAATCACTATGTTGTGTCATAAGAATATTTTTTTTTTGCCTGAAAAAGGGTTTTAGACTGAAAACATCAAAAATTGGGCATGTTTTAAATGTTTCTACTGTCTTAAGTGCTAAACTTTATGAAATTAAATCAGGGTTAGGGTGAAACCAAAGTTTCTTTTTAACAAGATAATTGCAATCAGTTTAATGAACTCTTCCAGGAGACAGAGAAGAGATGGAAGAAATTATTTGTTCATTATGCTAATTAGAAAAAGGGACTAAAGCCTATGCAAACAAATCTGATTAAAGCATATCATTTGTCAGAGTTGTGAAGCACAGAATCCTCACATACTGTATAAGCCATAGATACCGATTAGATAGTATACATAGTAATTACACTTTTACATGTGGTAAACATGGTTTACTGGTGAATTTTTGTCACATTAAATGCATGCAACAAATGGAAATTCAAGAAGAGGTGGATCCCTGAGCAAACCATAGGAAAATTTTAATTTTTCCCTACAATTAAACAATTCACCATACCAAGACATGTAGAAAAATTCCTAATGAGCTCTCTTTATGAAATTACTAAATGAAGTTGAAGCACTGTTGTTCACAATATATAATGCTGGCTTAACAACAGAGAAAGACATGTGTTTTTTCCCATTAGTCAGACAGATCTTGCAGAGTTTAATCACTTAACAACTCTTCTCAATCCACTACATATTCTTCGTGAGAGCTGCAAAACATTCCTTTGAATTTGCAGTTGCAATTGTTTCCCATGATCCTAATGCATCAGGGAATATGTATGAACTTTGACTATGAAATGTTGAAAAGAAAATATACTTCTGGGAAAGTTTAAATACAGAACAACTTCTTTCATAAAAGTTAAGAGATCAAGTAAATTAGAATTTGAAGTTAATTTCATCAGAGAAGTAATATGCCATATTAGAATAAGTTTATATTCTCTAAACATTTTACATGATGAAATTTACATTGAACTATAAATACAAAACTGATGAAAACTGAAAATTGTACAATATTTTTCCTTATATAGTTTGATGAAAGTTTTGTGAATTTATTAAGTAAATTTAGTATTCTCCTTATATATTTTTACCAGACCATTTCCTATAAGGAAACAAGAATTTCAAAAAGCTGTCCTAGTATAGAAGTTGGAAACCAATTACCATTTAATACCAATTTAATATGTTCTTCCCTTATTTTTCAGACTTTGCTTGTCCATGCTTTTCCAAGTGAAGAGTGTGTGTGAAAAATTCACTATGTAGAGACAAAATCATTTACCCTGTATGAACTGAAAATTATCTTTACTACTTTGCTTATAAGCTCATTGGAAAGGATGTGCGTATCACAAATTCCAAAATAATAAATGATATTACCAAAAGTATCAAATATAGGTAACACTGTATTGCTATTGGTTAGAACTTAAGGAAAACTCTTTAATTTGAGTTCTAAAATAAATAACTAACAATATTAGGACATTGGACGAAGTATTGACTGTCTAGACATCTTTCCCTAATCAAAAAATAGAAAAATAGCTTAACTCTAACTCATGGTGTTCCTTAAGGTCAATATAACCCAGTAGAGTCTTCTAGCTGCCTACATAAAAGTCAACATATCAAACAAATTCTTGTACTTGTAATAACCCATATAATTATTATCCAGGCATGTGAACCAAGGACTTGTTTTTTTAAACAACTTTTCCAGAAAGAGTTTTAGTTGTTATTTACATTATAAATTCTAAAACAATAATACTTCATGCAAAGTAGTAGTCCTACATGTATTTCAAATTTTAATAGATATATTACACCTATAATTATTTTTATTTGAAAAAGTGTACCTATTAAATAATAGGATATTAGCACCTTTAATTGAAAGAGCATACTTTAATCTTGATTTCTAGCCTTTAAGAAATTCCTATTTCATTATTAATGCTGCTCTTAATATAGTTTTAATGTAGCTTTGTCCACATGAGCAGTTAGCATCCTTGATGAGCCTTGAAAATTAAATATCTTATATCTGAGTTGCTTTATAGCATCCTGGTTGAGGATACCTCTCTTCCATGTGAAGACTACCAAACTGACATCACCTGGGAACTTGTTAGGATTTGAAATCCAGCGGACTCACAGCAAGCTATTTTCTAAGCTCTTGAGGTGATAGGGATGCTTGCAAATGCATAGGAGCCAAGGCTGTAGGATAATTGGACTAAGGACCACCTCAGGATATTTCCACATTAAGACCAGCGCTTTTTCAATGGAAAAGTGAAACGTGTGCTATACAGCACAGGCTCAAACACTGAGTTCATTATTCCTTAATTCAGGATAATTGTGATAAGGCTAGCATTGGTTTTCACAATTTATTGTATTGACTGTCCATTACATTTATATCCCCTGATAGGCAGCTTAGAGAGTCCTGTAATTCTTTTATTTTGGGACAGGCTTTAAGACAACTCCTGATAGACCTTGAAGATAAATTTTGTGACAAGAGGTATCGGATTCTTTTAGCAACAAATTTGATCCTTTCTGTGTACATAATTGGACAGTAAGATCAGCTATCTTTGTGTCCTATTGGAACAGAGATAAAGAAACTGGCTGACTGCAGTTCGCTTTCAACTGGAAATCCACAGGGGAATAAAAGTTATGTTAATGGTATGCTGAGAATTCTGTCCTCCACTACTTGAAATATACACCTAAAATACAAAACAAACTTTATGTGGCTGATTTTTATCTGGTCTTTTAAATTCACAGTTTGAAAGAGGTAATAGGAAAGAAATTAATTTTCTTATATTTATTTTTATCTAGACTTATGATGGGAAAACATCTTTGCTATTATGAAAATTTGTGCAAAAAATAATTTGATTTTTGTGATGAAAATGACGTATTCCAGGACACCATTTACTGAAGGGTGGTATTGTAGCCAACAAGTGTTCTTTAGTACCCTAAAAGTACTTTAGCTGAGCTGCAATATACAAGTGAGAAGTGGCTATTTTGTATTCCTTCTTTTTATCTTTTTTAAAAAATTTTAATCCTCCCCACCCTTCTGCCACTGGTTCCACTGTCCTGAGTTCTGCTTTCCTGGAATGGGCCACTGCTGCAAAATATTGAGCTATTGCAGCTCTCATCCTTCCCATCACTGCTGCTCCCTTGGGTTATTTCCGGTTTACATGACTGGGTAATAGGGACACCTCCCAATTCTAGTCTCCCCTCCTATGCAATCAGCAGCAGCTATGGAATATTCAAACATAAAGTTCAAGTAGGAGAATAGAGATCCATAAAACAGGATACTGCTGTCCTGGATAGGATGGACTAGTCTAGAACATAACCATTGTCCAGAGCCAATCCAATTCCCTGTCCCAGGAATCAGAGAAACAAAATAGATGGAAGAGAAGAGATGTGAACTTGGAAGCTGGAATAAATTATATCTTTCTGTGCAGAATGGGAATCACAAGCTTTCACCCTTAGTGACACAAGAGAAAAGAAAAAGCCCAAATACTTGCATGGAACAAAGGGAATTCCCATGTCACTTCATGGTTCTCATTTATTAATGACATTAGGAATTACTCCTGTGCTAAAATCTGAGAAGTAATATGTAAATGGATCCCTCATTTGTAATAAATGGAACAAACCTCAATGTTGATCTAGGTCTTCAGTCAAATATCTAAATCAAGATAACATTATCTTTTAGTGCCATATTGCAAAGTGACAGTTACTTTGATTTTAATGAACTAGGTGAATGAATTAGGTGAAAAGCCTAAAGCAAATTTCACATACTTCTGTATGTTGGAAATATGCTCATTCTTGTGAAGAACTAGCTTTTTGTTCTTCTTGATTAGTATTTTAAATATGTTTAAATTATAAGCAATATTTTTATTTATTTTGATTTATTATAATACAACTTTAAAGTCCCTTAAATAGGCCATGAGGTTTATTATGATTTTAGATATTTTTCATATATTTAAGACTATGTAAGAGATGTAAGATGTGTTATACTTCCTTCATACAAATATTTATTCCAGTTCACAATAATGTAATAACCAACTCATTTTATGCATAATGTTAGTTAGCATTTTCATATCTTAACACATTCTAGGAGCTCAAAATTATCTACAAAACACTATTAAAGTTAGAAAGATAAAAGTAGACTTATTGTACTATAGTATAATATGAAAGACTGATAAATTTAACAACAGAAATTTGCATTATAATATTAAAACTGAAAAACACATAAATCATTTTGATTTTGGTATGATTCCAGAATAGAATGAATTTGATATGAATCCTATATTGTTGTAGATATGTGAGTGATACATTGAGGAAAGTAATCTATTTCTTTTTTTTAAAGATAGCTATGGATCTAAATTTAAGTATATGCATTTGTAACATAATAGAGTACAATAAAAAGACTGAAAATTTTGTATTTTGCTACATACTGATTCCAAAACACTTCCCTGAATTTGTACTTTCCTTTTGAAACACACTTTTTCATTTTACTCCAAATAATTTTCACTTTGTTTACTAAGCTTGGCATAAAAATTATGATATTTATTTGCATTTCATTTTCCTAAATTTTTTTTTGCTTTCCTTCTCATTCCTGTTATATTCCTGGAATCTACTTTTTCTTTGTGCTTTTGAAAAATGCTATTGTTTTAGAAAAATTTCTTGTAATATCTATCTAGAGAGAAGAAGGCAGACTGACATTTATTGATTACTTATAGATTGCCAGTCAACTCATTCAGCTTATTCAATTATGCTGGCCATACCTCTCTTACTTGTAAGTTTACAATATGAGTTTGAGGTTTTCCCTTAAGTAACTGAGGCTCAGAGCAATTGAAAAACCTGCTGAAAATCTCTAAACTTTTAGAATGGAACCCAGGATTTCAATCACAAGCCCTTTGCTCTTTCTAATACATCTGTCACCTGTTTCAAGTAAACACTAATGTGCTGAATACGTCCAACTGAATTTCACATCGCTGAATGGATAGTTTGCTACAATTTTCCTGGTAGCATGAGGCTGGCTTTTATACTTTGAAACCTTTGTTATTTTGCAGGAAAAGTCAGATAGGAGCATTTGTTGCATTCAAATAGAGATGTGTGAAGGAGAGCTGATGCTGGCTTATTAATTCAATGAATGTCAGCCAATGCTGCCTTATGAATTCTGTAACTTGATTCAATGGCAAATTATATTAGTAGATACTTTTAAATACTTAACGAATGCATTAATTTTGACTCACAAAGGTGAGGTGTAGGTTTAAAGCATAATAAGGGCACACTAAATAATTACTTTTGCTTATAAGCAAAATCTATATCCTATCCAATTGTTGTCATATCAAATGGTGATAATCTCTCCTAGAAAATATATATTGCACATTTGACTTTTAATGCAGCTATTTTAGACAAAATAACTTGATTTTAGGGCAAATGATTAAAAATGGTTAAACATGCAATTGTAAGATGCAAAGTACCTGTGTGTTCTGTATATCAAAAAACAGAAATTCCATGTTTTTAAGTGAATAAATTTCTTTTAACCCCAAAAATGCAATAAAAGGAGCCACATATAATGACAGATAGTTTCTTAATAGTCATAACAAAAAATTATGCAAAAGAGGCTGCAGTTTTCCTAAAACATAATAATCGCTCTTTTAAGATTATATTTATGTAGTCCCAAATACCTGTTTTGTTATGTGCTGAGCAAGTCAGATGTGGGTATAAATTCTTCCTGTATGTAAAATGATTATAAGACCATGTGTTCCAAACCCATTATGCAGAGAAAGTGCTGTGGTCCACTGAAAATTGAGGGTCAGTTTGACATGATGAATCTTTACAAATATTTTAGGAGCTTTTTTTTTTTCTATTCTTTGATTTTACTGATCCAAACAATAATTAGGGAAGCCCAGATACCTGACAAAGAAAAATTTGTTTCCATTTTTAGTTGAATACTAGATAAAATTCACACCTGTGTAATCTGCACTCCTCCCAGCTGCTGAAAGTAAAGGAAAACAAGAGAGAGGTAATGTAGACACAAGTATCGCACAGATCATTTTAACAGCCTAGAATGACTGAGAAATTCTGTGCTTTGGCATAAATTGCTAACTTTGGTTACTGCTTAGCAGAAGTTCAGCAAAAATTTTACTTCAACTTTGAGATAATTTCTGTCAATTATAAATTTAGCTTCACTTTACTTTCATTCTTCATCTCTGCAGATAATTCAATGTTAGAATTTAGGATTCTGATCAAACTTTGTTTCAGCTTATTACTAAGTTTGGTGCACTGAGAGCCTTACCTGAAGTGACTAGAAGTTCGGAGTGATACACGTAGGAACGTTTCTTCTCCACATCCTGTAGCCTTCTGGATAGCATGTTCGTACACTTGGACACAGTTCACTTATGTAAGTGTGAAGTTTAAAAAACTGCACATCCTATGGAATGCATCTTGAAAGTAGGAGACTTACATGTATTTTCCATTAACAGTTTTTAAAAATGTAGTGTGCTTAACTAATTGTGGTCTTCCTAGATGTCTCTTCTTTTTTCAAGACAAATGAGTGATATTCATGCACTTATGCATAATAGATAGTACTATCATTGAAAATTTGTTTGGGTTATCATAAGACCAAAAGAAATTTCTTTTGATATATTTGTTAAGTCATTTGCACACATTTGCAGTACATAATGATTACACTCCTGCTGTGGAGTTGGTCCATGTACATAATACATCTAAATCCTTTTTTCATCCTCATTCCTTCTCCTCTCTCCTTTCCCTCCATCTATTGGTCTGCTTCCCTTTTTCAAAAAGAAAATGAATAAAACCTATCTCCCTATTTCCAATTATCTACATTTTTTGTTCTTTGTTTAAATTTTGGATTTCTCATACAAGAGAAACCACGTCCTTTGGTTTGAAGCCAAATGGTCCTTATGTCCTACAGTGAAAAAATCTAAGACCCAAACATCCATTTTCTCTAGACTAATAAATATAGTCTGGGGCTGGGGATCTAGCTCAGCGGTCTAAGTGCCTGCCCGGCAAGTGCAACGTTGTGAGTTCAATCCCTGGTGCTGCAAAAAAAAAAAAAAAAAAAAAAATATATATATATATATATATATATATATATATATGTATATATGGTCTGTAAAAGGTGTTAATATTAGAAACCAAGTCTGAGTCTGAACCTTTTGTTTGAGAAACAAATACAAACTGCTGTTTCATAGTCCCTTTCACCATAGCACATGTAAGGAATATGAAACATATTTCCTCTTTTTGCATTCTTTATGTACTAATGTTCCATGTTTTTGTGTGCCTGATTTTTTTTTTCCCCCAGTACTGAGGGTTGAACAAAAGACCTTCTCACTGAGCTATATTCCCAGCCCTTTTCTCAGTTTTTACACTGAGGCAGGATCTCACTAAGTTGCCCATGATGGACACAAACTTGAGACCCATTGGCCTCAGCCTCCTAGAGTAGTGTAATTGTGGATGTGTCACCTTATTCTGTGGTTTTTGAAAACTGATGCTAAGCTATTTAATGAGGGAAAAAATGATGTTATAGGCATATATTGCAAAATAGTGATGCATAACAAAATCATATCAACATTCAGTGGATTTAATAATAAACTTTATTATTGCTGACAAGTCCACTGACTGGTTGAACTTGCTTTAAATTGGTTCGCATCCACGCATCAGCAGCTTAGCAATGAAGTTTTAATGATCCCTGTTTAGTTCTTACCTGTTTCTAGACTTTTAAGGGCAAACAAGACTGACTTAGATATTTTCCATATGTTTTCTCTAGCAATTTAACTCAAACAAAACTCCAGAAGAAAATAGAGAGGTAAAAAAGCAATGAAGGCCTTACACCCAGATTTGATATTTGAACATCATTATCTTTACTTTATTAGTCAAACAACTCAAAAATACATCGCAGATTCATATCATAGACAGACTTCTCTTGCAGGGAAGAGCTGCAAGATCACGGTGCAATTGTGAATGAGGAGAGACAACGCTCATGGAGAATTAGGACAATTTTTGCTTTAAATCTACCACAAAGCACCCTACTTAGACTTAAAAAGATATAAATATGTCTCATAGATGTTTGATCCTCCTCTCTGACTGTTATTACTTAGCATTCAACTAAGTAACTGCACTAGGAATTAATTTTAACAACCAAAATGAAAAATTTCAGCTAAGATCTTCTATTATCATTCTTAAAAACAGAGTATGTGCAACAGTAAAGTTGTGTAACTGTGTTGAAGTCTAGCATGGAATTTTGTACCTGTCAAACTCCTAAAGTGCTGGACTCAGCAACTTGCTGTTATGCTCTAGGAGGCCCTCTTTGGAACACACATCAATGTAGGGAAACGTTTTTAATTAACAAAATGCCAGGTCCATATGCTGTCCACGTCTTCACTAGAACTCCTGTTGACATCGACAAGAGTATCTTGTGCAGCATATGGTCTTAAAGGGTAACAAATTTAATTTTGAATAATTATTTTATTTTAACTCCCAACCTGTAGAAAGCCCTTTGAATTATCATTTGCCATTGTTTCATAGTTACCACTCTTTTAAGAGATCTGGAATTTACCAGCAAAAACACTATAAGAAATTTTAAAAACCATTGGTTTAACTGAAGATGATTTTCTACTGTTTGCATATACTTTAAAATAAAACAATATTGTGAAAAAACAAATACTTGGTAAAACATTTCCATAAACTAGAAAAATAAAAACAATGCCTATAATTTATTCACAGTTACACTCTCTGATTTATTTTTAAACATATCTCACATTTGAAGGAAAATCTAGTTGAGTTCACAAATGATCTTTAATTTTATGAAAAAGTGAAATAGACAAAAAGTTAAACTATATATAGAAAATGTATATATTTTTACATTTATGGACATGATATATAGAAAATAAATTATAGTGGGTTGACACCAACTAAGAATTTACAAAAATACGGTTCTAGAGAACAGACTTTTACAAAAAGTGCTTTGCATGCTGCTTGAAGAGAAATTATCCAGCCATGCTCCGGCTGCTGCCAGTGCGGGAACAGCCAGACCCAAGCTTTTCCCCATGAGTCAGCGCCATTCACGGACTGTGGTGGGAGAGAACAAGGCCTCACCAAGAAGGAGGCACTCCCTGTGAACCAGCACCATGTGCAAGCCACCACCAGCAGGTGTGGGGGTGGACACAGCCAGACCCCAGCTCCTTCCAGTGCACATGCTGGCAAACAAGAAAAGCCCATTCCTCCACCACCACCCCCAGAAGCAACTGGCTGATTCAGAGAAACACAGGCTGTGATAATAGCTTTTGAGGCAAAATGCAATTTGATGCTTGTGGTGTTTTGGTGTTTCACTAAACTTGCAGGTCTAGGGCCAGAGGTCTGATTATCTGTTCGAGGTTATGAATGCAGTGTGACATCTAAGGGGGGATCTCCTTCTGAGGGTAGTAACTACTGTTGATTCCCTATTGTCTTGTTTTGAAGTCCTGTATCATTTTCATTGTTTTGTTGGGATGGATTTTGTTCTGTTTTGTTTTGTTTGATTTTCTTATATCCAATGGCATGGGCAGCTGTTTCAAAGATAGCAAGATATATTATGGTAGCCATTTTAGATTTACTATTGTCTTATTTTGAAGTCTTTTATTGCATTCATTGTTTTTATTTTTTGATTCTATTCTGTTGTGCTCTCTTTGATTTTTACTATGTTTGAAGGCATCTGCAGCTGTTTTAAGGACAGCAACAGGCATTTGGTAACTATTGTCGATTTTGTATTGTTTGAAGCCCTGTATCACTTACACTGGTTGGTTTTGATTGGTTTTATTCTGTTTTATTTACCTAGAATTTATCCTCTTTTAAATAAAATAAAAAATAAATAAAATTAAAAAAGAGAAATTTTC
>RJWT010038347.1:0-12884 GCA_004365215.1 Cuniculus paca
GATAATAATAGCAATTGTTTCACAGAGTTGTTGTGAAAATCAATAAAACAACATATATGAACAGCTCAGCACAGTGCCTGGCACTCAGTAAGTGCTTAGTAAATATTTTCTATGATTATTTTCATTGTGTTTCTATGATTATTTTCATTGCGTTCATGTTTAGACACATTTTCAATAGTGTTTATGTGATATGTGGGGACAAGAAGGAGGAGGTATGTTGGGAAGAAGAGTTTGGATTCAGCTTATTTCCCTCTCCTCTCCAGGTCAATCATTGAATCAGAGGGCTTTGACGAGGGTCCATCCTGGGTTAGACTAAAGACACTGGGGATGATTCTTTGAGTAGAGAGATCTTGGAGTAGGAATGAGATTTAGAGATACTGTTTCTACTAGCGATTTTTTAAAAATCTAAATCCACCTGAGAAGTAATGTGTACCATGGCTAGAATAAAAATCCAAATTAACAAGGTGTAGGCCTAGAACTAGTCTTCTTTTTATCTTCCTTTCCAAAAAATAAACTACTCAAAAGGTAATTGTGAATTTAAGAAAGATTTCCTAGATTTTGGGTCAGATCAAGGGTAGCTAACCATGCATGTGGGGATTTTTGCTGTTTGTAAAGCACAATAAAAGATAAAGTAAGTGTACTTTTAAAGAGTAAAAACTGTCCGTAAAGCCAGATGGACTTCTGAGTTACTAGGACCTCATGTCATTCACCTCTAACCTTCATCTTATCCAAATACTTCTGTTCACTGAGATCTAAGGCTGGCCTCTCACACTTCACCATACTGCCCTAGGGACTCTCCAGCAGCTGAGCTCATAAGCCAGAAGTTATTATAGATTGCTTTACAAGATATCCAAAGGGTTACCTGTGGGTTTGTTTTGTGTAACTCAGAAAAATCTCGTGGAATCACTGATATGAAATCTCTCACTCTGCTCATGCAGCCATGGTTTGAGATGTTGACCTAGAGAAAGGAGCAGAATTACTGCAATTTTAGGATGGGGTCCAGCTCAGATGGCCTCTGCTGATTCCAGTTCTCTCCTCCTACCTTGCATATTAACAGGAGACAAATGTTAAAGTTCAAGGAGAAAGCAACTCAACAAACTTGATCATTCAAATTTATACAGAACTGGGAAGAGTGACAGAGGCTCCAGGTCTTCATACTAGCACCAAAGGATTTATTTTCATTACAGTATGCTTTTTTATTTATAATATGCTTTTGGAGAGAAACTCTTGGAAATCTGCAAAAAAAAAAAAAAGGCTTTTTACCCTTAATTGATAAATACCTCTACTGGACATCTAGAGAAAGAAAGATGGAGAAATCTCTTGATCTATGTCACCTCTTTCTTAATGTATTTTGTTTTCTTGAGGCTAATTTTTTTTTATTTTAAAGAGAATAGAACAAAACAAAACAAAACGGAATAGAGTCAAATACAGCACAGCATTTCAGAACAGAAGACTGCAAGCAATACAGATCTTCAAAACATAACAACAGGAGATTGACAATGGCTACCCTAGTGTCTTGTTTTCTTCGAAACGGTTGTTCATACATTCACACACAATAAACTCAAACAAAACAAAATAATATAAAACCAGATTTAAAAAAAAGTGAAAGCATTACAGGCCTTCAAATCAGACAATAAGAAATCAATAATGGCTACCTTAATGTCCTTTGTTTTCTTCAAGAAAGCTGTTCATATCTTCTCACATATTGCAATCAAATAGTAGAAAACAGACTTAAACCAATCGAATCAAAGAATAAAAGCATTATTAGACTTCAGAACCTTTCCCCCATATTTATCAGGGATTTTGTATCTTATTGAGTCTTTCAGTTTCTTACACTAGGGAGACGATGTGGTGTTTAAACATGTGAGTTTGGTTTATTTCACTTATGAGTATGGTCTCAAGTCACATCCATTTACCTATAAAAGCCTCCTTGCAGCTAATTTTGCATTAAATTAGAAAAGAACTAAAACAACAAACTTCTCTTGGAAAAGAGCTTATTGGGGAAGGCATAGATTTGAAATCAGGTAGAGTTACTCTCCAATTCCTACTCTGCCATTACTAATTTTGTGACCTTGAGCAGCCCATCACGCCTCTGTTCTTCATTTTTAAAGTAAAGGTAAGAGCACAGACAGACCATCCAACAGACAAAAGTCTTCAAGGCTGAACTCTAAAGCCTACTCTGCTTACTCTCTGCTCTCTGGGAGAGCTCAGCCCCATTACTTCTTCCATTCCTATTCATGTGTGGATGCATCTGCTTCCTCTGCAGCTCTACTTGAATGTCTCAAAGAGAGTTCAAGCAATGCATCCAGAATCAGACTCTTGACTTCCCCAGAAACTTGGTCTTCTCTCTATCTAGTGGTAGAACAAGAAACCTGGGAGCCCATTTTGATTCTTCCATTTCTTTTCCTCACCATCTTCTCTCATTCTCAACCTATTCCAAGCTTGTAAATGTGAAGTTTTAAATTTATCTACATCTACCCAGTTCACTGCCACCAGTCTGTTTTGTGTAACTGTGACACGTCCCTTCTCTTATGGGTTGGGTCTAAAATGTCCCCTAAAAGTCTCATGTTTGGAGGCGGGACCTTGTCAAGAGGGGTGGATCACTGAGAGTGTTCTTGTCCTCAGCTCCTCCCTTTTTTTCCCCTCTGCTTCCTGGCCACCATGATGAACAGCTTTCCTCTGCTATGCCATTCTGTCATAGTGTTTCTGCCTTGGAGCCAACCAACCATGGAATGAATCTCCTGAAAACGTGAGCCAAAATAAAGCTCTTCCTTTAAGTTTCCAGTGCTGGAAACTTGTACCAGCAATGGGAAAGTGACTCACACACAATCTAACTGGTCCCTCTTACAGTTAGTAATTCTGGATGGTCCCTACCCTGTAACCAGAATGATCTGCTCAAAATGCTTGTCTGATTTTGTCATTTACCTGTCTTTACCTTTGAGTGGCTTCCCATTGTGTTTAGGGTGAAGACTAGAATTGTTAACATGATCTTCAAGGACAGCAAGCTTTGGCTTTTCCCTTATAAATTCAACCTCACCTTGCCTTACATCCTTTGTCTACTGAGCTCTTTTTGTAAGCATTATCTTTCAAATCTATTATTTTAACCTTTTATCTTGAAGAAGTCCAAATATACAGAAATGTAGAAATAGTACAAAGAATTAGTATATACCTTTAACACATTCCTCAAACCTAATTTTGTCATATTTGTTTGATTGTTCTCTTTTTTCTTGAACTTTTTGAAAGTAGTGTAATAAATTAACATGAATATATTGCCAGTTTCTGTGTTTTTGAAACACTTTTTTTCAAATATCATTAGTTCTCCCTTAGTATCTTTCATGGGAAAAGAAAATTATTTTTACTCCAGGATCATAGATTTTATTTGTGGCTGTCAATTCTTTACAATGGAATAATTTTGCAGTCTTTCTTTGCCTTTTTTGATCATGACATTCTTGAACAGTCTTTGCCAGATATTCTGTATGTCTTCTGTTTGGGTTTTTCTGAGGCTCCTCATGATTAGAAACATGTCATAAATTTGTGGCAGGACTATTACAGAAATTATTTTGTCTTTTCAGTGCATCATATCCTCAGGAGTGCATGATAGCTATTTATCCCATTCCTTTAGATAATAGCCTTGAACACACAATTAAACCAACATCTTTCAGCTTTCTCCACCATAAAGTGACTGGTTTTTATTTGTAGTAAAAAATGTCATTCAAGGAGGCACTCTGAGGCTATATAATAAATTTTTATTTTCTAATATTAGAACCCATTGATGATTCTTTAGACACTACTATATTACTATGGTGGTTTCTAAATGTTGATTCTTTTATAAAGTACCATGCTATTTCTTGCTCTACAACCTTTGCCACATGTTGTGCCTTTTGCCTGTAATTCTCCTCTCCCTCTTTTTCAACTACTTAGATTTCATTATTTACTGAGATCTCAAACCAAATGTTTTTTCTGAGATGTTTTCCTTGGCTCTTTCCCCATTTCCCATTTATATATTTTATGCTAGAGTATCATATCAAACTGTGTAGCAATTTAAAATTACATACTTTTATATTTATATGGTTATTTAAAATCTGCCTCTTTCAATGGGCTATCAATATACTATGAGTGTTGTTTTTATACCTATTGTACTTCCAATGCACAGTTCTTGGTATATATAAGCTGCTTATTAAATTTAACTGATTGAAAGAATGAATGAATATCATGGAATTTTTTGAGGATTAAACAAATTAAAACATATAAAATTCCTAACATGTATTAGAATTTTAGTAAATATTGGTACTTTCTAAATCCTGCCCTTACTTGGGGTTAAGATTTCTATAACAGGCAAAATGTTTTATACCAAGCAAAATTTGGTGCTGGAGATATCAACTATGTCCTAAAGATAGACTTCCATTTGAACTTATGAACACTTCTATGAAAGCAAATTTCTGAAGAATAACTCCAACTACAATATAAAGTTATACTTCCTTATTTACAATGTATGTTCCCATGAGTGTCTGTTGCTTATTTTTAGAAATTAAACCCCTCTTCTACTCTCTTTCAAATTGACTCTCAGTTATTTATGAGCATTCCATAGACAAGTTACTCACATCTTGGTTTTTAAATCTGGCTTCTTTGCCCTACTATGATGATCTCAAGAGAAATTGCTATGGCTCATGATTCTTAGAAGAGTGCTACCCTGCTGGACATAACTGTCTTCCACAGTGACCTCTCTCAGTGTCTCCTCTCTACTGCAGGGGAGGAGCAATACTAGCCTCCTCTTCCTATTAAAACATCTCAAAGCAAGCATTGAGGGCTTCTGATTCAAGATGCAAAAATCTGTGCTCATTCATAGAGTCCCCTATCCTGGAATCCAGTTGAATTTCAGGACTTAGAGAAACATGAAAAGGAATAAGTTTATAACAACAAAGAGTCTGGAGAGAGAAATGATTAGGGAATACAAGATTTCAAGAAATTCCCAGAAGAGGATGAATTAAAGTGTGTTGATAAGTGTATTAGTCAACTTTCCCATTGCTGGTGCAAAATATCCAACACCTACAGCTTCAAAGAGGGAAGATTCATTTGGCTCATAGCTTGCATCACGTGCAGTCCATGGTTGCTTGGTTCCAAGGCAAAGATAGCATGGTAGAAGGGCATGGTGGAGGAAATCTGGTTACCTCATGGCAGTCAGGAAGCAGGGAGAGTGAAAAGAGGAGTCGGGGATAAGAATACACCTTTCCAGGTCACAACCTCAGTGACTGACTTCGGAGCAAGTTCTACCTCCTAAGAGCACATGTAGCTATGAACTCATCAGTAGATCAATCCACTCTAAGTATAGTGCCCCCATGACCCAATCATCTTCCAAAAGCCCATTTCTGAATATACCAGACTTTTGAGGGACATTTTAGATCCAAACCATAATAATAAGTAAGCAGAGAAGGGAAGCCAGAGGGCAGGTAAGGCCTGCAGAGGAAGTGGGGAGCTAATCTTACTTGCAACTTTTAAAAGGTCTGGACTCTGCAACCATAAGTACAGAAAAGGGTAATAATAAGGGGCTAAAAAGGGAAAGACTTACTCAAGATAAGGACTACAGAAGTCAGCCCCATACTCCCTTCCCCTTGGCCTCCATTTATAGAACAGCTAGTAACTTATATTTGCTTCTAGACTAAAACATAAACAAATAAAAGCCCAAAACAAAAGTAGATACTTCTCTACAAAAAGAGAAAATCTTTAGTGAGCAAAGATTTCTAGGTAGGTAAGCTGCCCTGGAATAAAACATTTTTTTTCTTTTGAAATTTGGGCAGATTGTTCCTGGTCGGTCACACAGTCTGCAATCAACCTTTCTGTTCAGGGCAAAGATCTGTTGGGGGAAATAACCATACAGTTTCTATAAAGCAGGAAAAATAAACCATACCAGCTAACTAGGAAACTCAGTTTTATCCCTTATTTTTGTATATTCAGAGCAATATATGAGGAAGAATAGCAGTATGAAAAAGAACCAAAATAAATATAACTTAGCTAACAAAGGACATGAAAGACCTCTATAATAAAAACTATAGCACTCCAAAAAAATGAAGCCAGCAAGAACATCAGAAATTGAAATGATATCCCCTGTTCCTGAATAGAACTAGTATTGTCACAATGGTCATACTTCCAAAACTGATACATAGATTTAATGCAATCTCAATCAAAATACCAGTAGCACTCCTCACAGAACTAGAAAAAAACAATCCTAAAATTCATATGGAACTGCAAGAAACCCAGAATAGCTAAAGCAATCCTGGGCAACAAGACCAAAGCAGGAGGCTTCTCAATCCTAAACTTCAAGTCATATTATAAACTACAGTGATAACAATAGCATGGTACTGGTGTAAAAACAGACATGTGAATAAGTGAAACAGAACAGAGGACACAGAAACAACCTCAGCCACATTCAGCCATCTGATCTTTGACAAAGGGGCCAAAAAGCATATTCTGCAGGAAAGATGGCCTCTTTTACAAATGGTATTAGAGCAATTGGCCCTGCACATGCAGAAGAGTGACTCTAGACCCATAAATCTCACCACGAACTAAAATAAAATCAAGATAGATCAAACACCTGAATATTAAAACCAAAACAGTAAATCCTCACGGAGATAAAATAGATAAAACTCTGGAAGACATAGTCATAGGCAAGGACCTTCTGAACAGAACCTGAATTACACAAGAAATAACATTAAGATTCAACAAATGGAATTATATGAAATTAAAATCTTCTGCACAGCAAAAGAAACAACCAACAGTGACAAGACAACCTACAGAATGGGAAAAATTTGCCAGTTATTCCTCAAACAGAGGACTAGTATCTAGATATATAAAACTCAAAATATTAGGCTACTCAAAATAAAAGACTCAATCAAAAAATAGGCAACTGAAATGAACAGATGCTTCGCAGAAGAAGTCGCACAAATGGCCATAAATACATGAAAAATGTTCAACATCACTGGCCATTAAAGAAGTGCAAATTAAAACAACACTGAGATTTCATCTTCCTCCATAAAGAATGATCATCATCAAGAAATTAAACAGTAACAAATGGTGGCAAGGCAGTGGGGGTGAAGAAGCAAGTACAACTACTATACAAATCAGCATGGAGAGTCCTCAAAAAACTAGAAATTTCATTTGACCTGGCTATTCCTCTTCTAGGTAGCATTCAGAAAGAGTTAAAGGTATCATGTTACAATGATACATGCATACCCATGTTTATAATGGTGCAACTCATAATAGCTCAATCTTGGAAGTGGCCTATATGTCCATCAGTGGATTAATACACAAGGAATGTAGTATTTATGCACAATGAAGTACTAACAACTTGGCCAGAAAGAAGGACAAATTTGAGTTATTTGTCAGAAATTGGATGCACCTTGAGATGATAATAATAAGTGAAATAAAAGACATATAAGCTTAAATATTGCATGTTTTCACTTATATGAGAAACTGAAAGTATAAATAAAAACAAAATAAAACATAGATAATAAGAAACAGATAGATCTTTTGCAAATGGGAATGAGACCAAGAGTTGGAGGAGAGAGAGGGAGGAGAGGGGAAGGAGACATAAAATTAATTAAGATATGTTATGCACATGTACCACCTTCCCATGATGAATGTAATCATTATGTACTGCAATCATGTACTAATAAAAATTTAAAAAGAACCCAAGGATACAAAACACATGTCTGCTTAGTAACAATAAGCATCTGTCCTCACAGACACACATGTGTCAATAGGTTGATACACTACTATTGGTAACCACTGTGTTTTACTTCCCAAATTGCACAAGCTAACGTAACATCTGCGTTACGTTTCAGATTCTGTTGACTGGGGGTGGAGTTAGCACTGCACCCTTCCCTCCACAGCCTTCTGTTGTTATCTCTGCAGTCCACAACTGAGCATCACAGTCAAGTCATGAAAATATATGGCTGAAATCATATAATAGTGTTAAAAGTTTATGATCTTGTGGGGTTGTTTTACTAGGTATCTAGGACTACAGATGAGGGCCATGGGTTGGACATGCCTATTATATGGGGAATTATTTTGTCCAGGATTTAATTTGATCTAGAATTCCGTATGCTGGCAAAGTGCCAGTTAAGTAGGAGGATAAAAGTCATTTTTAGACAGACAGAGACTGAAAATATTTGCCTGCTAAAAGAAGGAAGTTATTCTAGCAAGACAGGGAAAGAAAGCCTGATTGTGCTCAGTGGGCCTAAACCAGTGAGGGCATGAAGGAAGGTCTGCCCCTGCAGGGCAGCGTCAGGCCTGGAGAACAGGTGGTTCACAGGGAGAGGAGAATGACAGAGCTTTGGAGGTTGTCTCAGAGTAAAAGTGAAGATTGCGTGAATGCTATCATTAAGAGGCAGGAAAACTGCAGACACTTTAGCAGTCCATTATTCCTCCTCACCAAGAAAAACAAAAGGCAATTAGAAATCTCTGGAAAAAGTCTTTAGAGCCAAGCCATGGGCCATAGGGAAAGTTCACTGACTGGAGCCTCCTTCAAACTTGACACTAACAAGGTTCTTCTCCAACTGTCACAAGAATTATGACATTTTTACCCACAAGAAGAAAAAGTAATTATATACACCTTGCAACTCTGTGGTGAACAATATTTACAATATAAAAAGTATTGGCTTTTTAGTGTTTACACTCAACTTATAAACTAAGCATGGAAGACTTAATTAAACTATGGAATGGCATTTAAAAGTTACCATCGCATAAAGAAAAAAACAAACAAGACAAGTATGGATAACAAAAGAAAATAAAGCCAGTAAGTGAAGGACAGTGAGATTCTAGACTCAATGGTTGGTGGTAGTCAAAAACTAAATGTTGGTAAAACCAAAATGCAGTTTGTATATATTATTTAAAATTACACTGAATGCTGATAGGCATTGTGAATAGTTGAGTGCTACTATTTATTCATGATAGAAAACAGAAGATGTTAGGAAAAAGACTGCTATCATTTATTCAGATCATAACTAAGCAGTAAATAATCATGTTCATTGCTAACAATATTGACTGGGGAATATTTTTAAATTAATGAGTGCAGACATACAGTGCTTTTCAATTATTAAACATTTTCTCTAAAGGGGATGAGCTCTCTGGGACATCGACTTAATGTTTTTGGTGCTTGAGGCCCAAATAGAATGAAGGGTACAAATACTCCAGGTTTCCAACTGCCCTGATTGTCTTTCGTAAGCATGAAACCACTGGAGAAAATTTCATGAAAAGCCAGAGGGCCAACTTCCAAGTACACCACCGAACATGAGTACACTCACTCTGCCAGGCCATTTGAATGCAGCAGCCTCAGTGGGCCCAAGTCAAGTGGGACCAGCTGGGGGAGTGGAGATGAAGCAGTAGTTTCCTCCAGAGGCCCAAGGAGGCCACAGAAGCATCCTGTGGGTCTCAGGTGAATAACGCAACCCTCCCTGCCAAACTATCACCTGAGGGTTGGCTGTGAGAAGACATCTGTAGAGGACGTGCCTAGTACAAGGCAAATAGCAACTTACAACACATGGCAGTGCACTGTGTGATGACCTACAAGACAGTGGAACTGAACAACAACCTTTTTGGAGTAGGTTTCCTCCTGATCTGACCTAGAAACATGAGCCTTTCATTATGAAGAAAAGACACACTGTACTGTTCATGATGGGAGAATCACCATGCTGACAACCCAGGCACCTGCTAAACCAGATGCCCTAAGTAAAGATGCCCTCTACACTCTTGTCAGGCATCTGAGTCTACTTTGCTGCTCCATGATATCCACTTTTAAAGCGGAAACTGGGTCAACTACCTATAATTCTCTTTTATCTTAAAATTTAGAGAATGGGTTAACGAAAATAGTGGAATTAAAAGAAAAGATTTGGTATGACCCATGAGATATGCAAAAGTTGTGCAGGTAATTGACATCTGATTTCTGACTTCCTAATTCATGCAGATAGCTAAGTTAACTTTTGAAAAAGTCTGCCATGACCACAGCCTCCACTAAGGGATTTCCATGCATGGCTTTTAATGACAAAAGTAATGGCTCAATTTTACAGCATATGGCTTGCCAGTTTAAACCAATTATACCAGTAGACAGTAACAGATGAGCAAATCCATTGACTAGGCAACAGTGGGTAGCCTGTAGTGTCACAAGACATGAAAACTTGCCAAACACAGACATCATGAAACTTCCTCAGGAATTCGAACTAGAATTAAGGGAGATGGTCAGTTATTTTGTTGAAGAAATAGAAGTGAGATAGCACGTGGAGAGAAGGTAGAACACAGGAATTCTGATATGGAAGAGTCCAGAAGCATGTAACAACCATTATCATACAAATCACAAGAGTACAGGAAGCCATAGTTAGTAGAGGCAGGAAGCAGAGACAGAGAAGAACTGGGTCAATGGTAGAGGGTCGGGTATGAGAAGACATCTGTAGACGTTAATGATAGAGTTCAGAGTAGAAATTAATGGAGTTCTGCAACTGTGAGCTTATTTGATCTAAGCTCCTGTATTCCCTTGAGGCCTGGTATGAAGCTAATTTAAGGATCATGGCATTCCATGCTTCCACGTATGTCCTCATGACAGGCTCTTGTGGTGTGAGCTCACCTGAACTGGTCTCTGTTCTTTGCGGTCCAAAGAGTCTTGCTAAATATACCCACCCTTTCTAGTTGGACAGCCTGTTTTGAGGGGACAACATGAGATGTAAGGGAGATAAGTAACTGAGACCATGAAAGCAGGTCGGAAGCAAAGATTAGAGCATTGTCCTCATACCCTGAGGGTGGGCACTAGGGAAAACTCTTTCTTGATGGTGCAAGGAAAGGCAGTTGAGAAGATGCTGAGGATTGGGGATTATGTCAGCAACTCAGTTTTCCAGTGTCTTTACTGCCAAGATTCTCTGCCCGTCCACCCCTCCTCTCATCCTCATCCCCACCAACTACTCCAACTTTTCTCTGTGGACACTAAGTTGCAAAAAGATTTAATCTAGCAAAGCAATTTTTTTCTTTAGGTACTGAATCATTTCCCTATCAAAATAGATACAAATTTTACCCTGAATTCTGTATTCATAAATAATATCTTCATACTAGAACTCTGCCTAATTTGACCCAAGTCCTCATTTCACTGAGCTCTAGGAGAAACTTAACCTCAATCACTGTGGAGGTTCCCATCCCAAATGAGGTAGGGGTGGGGATGGCACCAGTAACTGGTTATGTGTCCATGTGAACAGCTAATTATGAGGCCTCCATGGTCCCTTCATGCCTGTCTGCACATCTCCCATGTCATAGTTAGGGCATCAGAATCTTCACCATGACCAGAAACTCGGTATTGGGACCTTTATCTTTGAATGTGACCTGCAACCATCCTCTTTGATGGGACCATTGTCTTGGACAAAATCAACGACCAGGATTTGTCTTTTTCCCTTCCACACTGAAATCTTTGAGTTTTCAGTTGGAGAGTCTTTCCCTATAAAATAGAAAGCTGAACAGAAAGTCCTGTACACATAGGAATTTATAACTATAACTTGAGCACTTAGACACACATACACAAATGTGTGTGTACACATGTGTGGTTTCATGTGTATTAAATTTGTCTTTAAGATGTGTCTTTCTTTTTAGAACTGAACACTGAATTGTGTTGACTGAATGCACCCTGTATATGAAGTAACACAGTAAGTATAAGTGAGCTTCAGGGACTTTTGGACTTTCTCTTGGTTGAGTCCTAAAGAGAAGAGGAGCCCTGTGGATTACAGACAATTTTAAAATGAGTTATTTGAAGTCAATTGATGAATTGTCAGCTTTAGTCTCATTAACTTTAGGGAGACCCAGGTGAGACTTTATTTCTGACATACCTGGGTTGCAAGAAAAGTACAAACCTATAAATATTCCCTAATGTCACTTGTGCCACTCAATTGCTGCCCATTTAATTCTACTGGGCCTCCACAGAAGATGCTCAGTAACCCTGGGCTTGCAGATACATCTTTCTTTTGGTTCCTGAGTTTCTTTCAGTGCCCT
This sequence comes from Cuniculus paca, assembly GCA_004365215.1. NCBI lineage: Eukaryota > Metazoa > Chordata > Mammalia > Rodentia > Cuniculidae > Cuniculus > Cuniculus paca. Next base: position 12,016 of record RJWT010038347.1, read on the forward strand.
CCTGTCTAATGTGTAGAATGAACGAGTCCTTCTGATTGTCTCTGTTGTCTGTGCCAATATCCTTGAAATTGTAGATCTGTCCCATGTAATTGGAAGGGTTTTCTAAAATGAGCCTTTATTGGCCTGTGAGGGGTGAGGGGGAAAAACAGCAGAAATACTTTCCCATTGTCCAGTGCTTTGAGATTAGTGTACCTAGGACCTCTGTGCACAGTTTACTCATCTGACCTCACACTATCCTGTACAGAGTTCTCACAGTTTTCAGAGTGAAAAAATGGGCTCAAAGACAGAGAACTGACTGACTTAACTCAAGGTCATAGAGCAGAACTGAAATTGGAAGCCAGCTCTGCTGTTTCAAATGCCTGTGCTCTCTGCCTAATACCCCAAAACAACTACCCAGGCACATGGCAAGCATGTATTGTGAACTGAGCACTGATCCAGCCCGATGCAAAGAACAAGAAAAGTATCAGCCATATCACTTGCCTTCAAATTGCATATCATTGAGTTATGTTTATGCCTCTCTGTATACGGCCGTCTGCTAGGGTAAGCAAAAGTACAATCTTTCCCCTTAATAACCTGCAGCCTATAAAGAAGCCAGTATCAGTGTTCAACTCCCTTTTAAGATGCAGAGGACTCTGCCAGAACCTGCTTGTCTTTGCTCCACAGCTCTAAATCAGTAGACCCAGGGGAATTCCTAAAGCTTCTTGCAGAATTTAAGAACATCTGTGAGGTGTTCATCAACAGCCATGACACTTACCCCACTCCTTCCCTTTGCTCTATGACTATTATCAGGCAGGACCCTGCAGTTTTTCCAGCCTTGGTTAGCCAGGGAGAGTAGGAAGATAGGTTTGGGGCTCATCTGGGACACAGAC